>PVJL010009499.1:6455-56868 GCA_004026885.1 Lyroderma lyra
AAAAAAAAAAAAAAAAAAAAAAAAAAAAAAAAAAAAAAAAAAAAAAAAAAAAAAAAAAAAAAAAAAAAAAAAAAAAAAAAAAAAAAGACAATAAAGAATAAAAAAAATCCAAATGAAACAAATCAACATATGGAATAAAACCCCTTATGCTATCTTCAGCCATCAGAACACTCAAATTAAATAGATTTGTTTTGTAGAGACCCTTAAAAAACAACAGAAAACAAAACCCCAAATCATAATTTACACTTGTCCATGTACACGATTAGGTCCCCAAAATGATTCGAATGATCTGAAGAGAGAAGGTGACAGCTTAAAAAAGGGGGAGGGGTGGGCTGCAAGGTGGGGTCCGAGGATGGGGGTGGGGTGGTACTGGAGAACCCTTCCAAAGAGGGGAGTCTGGGAAGAGGGGCGGAGACATCACAGTAGTTGGCCAGGGCTGAGGACGCAGCAGGCCCACCTCACACCATGGTGAGGGCGAGCAGGTGGCAGACCCGAGGGCTTTGTCACAGGGCTGCAGTGCTGCCAGGGGCCAGAGGCTGGCTGCAGGGAGACACGTCAGTGCCTGTGCTCCGGGTCCCCGAATGCCTGTGTCCTGGGCAGCTCCGGCTGCCCCCTCCCCAGGGTGGTGGCCCCAGAGAGAAGGCGCTGGGGGTCTCTGGATGAGGGCTGGGCCATGTGGTGCTGGCTCTCGGCCCGGAGCTGCTGCTCTGAGCCAGGCCCTCGCCAGCTCCCTTGCCTGGCGCCTCCCAAAAGGGGAAGCCGCTGGCCTGCCCTCCCTGACTCTGTCCCTCTGAGTCCTGCTGAGTGCCAGCCCTCGGGGGACATGCCTCGATCCTCAGCTTGAGGTTGGGGGAATCCACAGATCGTGGCCATACAGACTTGTTCTGGCGCAACCCTACATGAAAAAATAAATATATATATATATACACACATATATATATATTTTGTTTGTTTGTTTGTTTTTAAAGGAAACAAAACAAAAAAAAACTTTCCTGGGTGAACAGCGTAGTACCACACCGGCTCGGCTGCCTGGCAAGCTGCCCCTTATTGCCTTTAGAGAACCCACATCTCGTGGGGGTTCACACAGCAGAGGCTCCCCGGGGACCGGGGCGGGTGTCCGTCTCCCGCCGTGGGGGCTACACGAGGGCCCAGGGACTTGGAAAACAAAAGCAGAGGCGATAAAGGCTGTCTCCCTCCAGCCTTGGGGGTGGGGGCTCCGTGGAGCCCCGCTTGGTGCCTGGAAGTGGCTGTGGCTGCACGGTCTAGGCGGGGCCGTGGGGGCTGTGGGGCGGGAGCTGGAAGTTGGAGAGGGGCCCAGGCGCTGTGGCCTCCGGAGGTCGAGGGGCTGATAGAAAAAGACCGTCCAAATGGTGTGCAAATAGTTCTCCCTCAGAGCAGCTGACTCTCCACCCTGGGACCCCCAGGGAAATCACTGACGCTCTAAGAAAGTGCTCCTGGCTGCTTTCTGGAAGGATGGGGTTGGGAGGGGACGACGTCCGTGCTTCCTGGAGCCAGTGTACCAAGGACAGAGAGCACCCTGGCTGCTTCCACATGGGCCCTGACCTGTGCGGGGCGTGGGGGACGGTGGAATGCTTTCCTGCTGTCACCTCTCATGCAGGGGGCCGGGCCCCACGAGTCCCAACTCTGCTGTACGTGGTGAGGAAGCCGGGTTTGTGAGCCCCAGGAGCTGTGGGGTTTGGAGACTCACTCCGGTCCCCGCCCCTTCCTTTCCAACAACTTCCAACAGCTTGGTCCTAGGAAGAGGCTAGATGGGGCCAGCACCCAGGGACCAGAGATGAACAGTTCAGAGGGAGGCCTGAGACCATGTTGCCCGCTGGGGCTCGAGGACCACGATCAGACCCCAGCTCACAGCCCCGGGGAGGCCTCCCTTAGGCTTCCGTGTCCATGGGGCGTGCTGTGGGGCCCTGGAAGGGTTATCTTGGTCACACCTGCAACCAGGAGCCGAGCTAAGGGAGACAGGAGAGCAGGAGCCCCCAGCCGCCCGGGCAGAGGGCTGGGGCGGTGGCCTCCCCACCTCAGAGCTCCTTCTTCTCCCTGCAGAAGATCTCGGCGAACTTGCGCAGCTGCTCGCTGGCGGCCTGCGACTCCTCCTGCAGCCGCTGGTTGTTCTGCCGCAGACTGGCCACCTCTGACTGCAGCACCGCTTTGTCCTGCTTCTCCTGCAGGGGTGGGGCGGCGTCAGGGGGTTCCAGCCAGCAGCTCGGGGACCCGGGAGCCCGCTGCCAGCTTTCAAAGCCCAGCTCTGCTTTTGGACAGCTGAGTAACCCCAGGAAAGCCACTTCATCTCTCTGGGCCCCAGCTGCCTCACCTCTAAAAGGGGTGGTGGAGAGGTTTGCCGGAGGTCACACATGTCACCCTCACAGCCACCCAGGACTTGGGGAAACCCAGCCCCACACAGCAAGCAGAGAGCTGGGGCATGGACACGGGGCTGCCTGTGTGGGCTCTCCTGCCTCTCCCAAGTCTGGGATAATGTGACATCCAGGTCCCATTAAGTGGCGGGTGGGATCTGAACTCAGGACCCCGGGATGCCTGTGCTTGAGACTCACACCATTCTACGCTACCACTTCCTGCCTTTTACCCACAAGCATATAAAACGACAAGTAAAAGTCTCACTCTCCCACACCCTGCAGATAAAATACAGCAAACAATTCCGACTGCCGCCTTCTGGGGAGGCCTCTGACCCACAGATGCTAAACGTCTTTTTTTTTTTTTTTTAAGTACAATAACATTCTAGGAAATAGTTTTGTAGCTTGTTTAGTTTGTTACTTAAGTTATTGGGCTTCTTTTGTACAGCAGCAAGTATGTAGATTTCTGTGATTATTTTACCTGGCTGCAGGATATCCCACTGCTCAGGTGACCTGTCATTTAGGTCACCATTCTCCTGTGCAGGGACAGCTGCACTGGGTCCCATTTTTTATTGCCCGCCACGCAGCAGCGAATGCCCTTGCTCACAGCTCGCCCTGTGCCCGTGCCTGAAATTCCGTCAGACGAATTCCTGAGAGTGGCATTGTTGGGTCGGCACGGTGCCCAATGACATTTTTGACAAACACTGTCTAAGTGCCCACCCCGAATGGTTAGGCCAATTGATTCTTCCTCCAAGAACACGGGAGAGCTTCTCTGTGCTCACCAGCCTTTGGTAGTGTCACTCTTTACTCATGACCACACTCAAGGCTGGGGCCTTCCGTACAGTAGCAGGGGTGGTCATGGGGACAGGTGCCTCCGCCTTGCTGTCCCCCGAGGTCTGGGCAGTGGAATGGGGAGGCGGCCTTACCTTCTGCAGGTCTGTGTGCAGCTGCTTCAGCATCACTTCCAGCTGGTACACCTTGCCTGTCAGATCCAGGGGCGGCTCCTCGCTGGAAAGATGGGGGATCGTCAGGACCCTCTCATCCCCGAGGTTCTGGGGAGCCCCTTCCTTATTGCAGCTGAGGGGGCCTGGAGGAGAAGCTCTGGGGGAAGCCAGCTGCTAGCCCTCCTCCTGGATGTGCTCCACCCAACGAGGGCACCTGCACTGGTGTGGATGGGGGTGGTGGGGGCACAGGCCTGTGGGAAGCTGGGCGTGTGCCCGCCCTGCAGTGTGCCTTCCCCGGAGGATGGACCACGTGTGTGCTTAGGGAGAAACTCCTCCCACTGTGACAACCTCACGGAGCACGAGACAAAGAGCCAGGCTCACAGACATCCACGGAGCACCCAGCAGGCTCATGTGCCGTTCTAGAACACGAGGCACGTTAGCAGACGAATGAATGAGGGCCTGTCCTTGTGGACAGGGCTAATGACGAGACTGACAAGGGTGATGACAGCCCGCCCGTCACTGAGCGCCTACTCTGTGCTGGGCACGGCCTCAGTCTAACAGAGCTCCCGGCCCACATAGCCCGGGAGGTCACCAAGTCATCACCCAGTGGACAGAAGAGACCCAGGCTCAGGCGGGTATGCTGTACCCCGGACCCCAGCCTGTGGCTCCTCCTCTGTGCAGATACCCCAGCACGGGGCCTCCCTGGCCCATGCAGCAGACGAAGGGAGGCCCAGTGTCTGAGCCCAAGGAGGGGAGAGGACTTGGCCCTCCCACCCTTCCCACCATGGTCCTGGATCCTGGGCAACCTGCAGCTGCAGGGGGAGGTGGGAGGCAGGTGGGAGGAGGTCACCAGCTCAGGGACAAAGAGAACCAAGGAGTGTGCTTAGAAGCCACAAGTCCCACCATTCCTAAACTCACCATGTCGCACCCTCGTAGTGGCCGCACTGTCTGTAACTGCCTAGTCCTTGTAATTACAGTGAGGCCACATTTTGGTGGAGGCTGAGCCCTGAAGCCAGTGTGTGAAGGAGAGTCAAAATTACCCGGCCCCAAATCCCGTGCACGCCTGCCGCATACAGAGCCCCGCGGGGGGAGATGTACGTGTGAGTGTGAAATGCGCTGTTTACAGTGACAGACTTGCAAACACGCCATTTCTGTTCTCTCTCCCTCTTTTTAATTTTATTTTCTGCCAAGACGGCGCAGTCAGACAGGTCGCATTAAATGGGAGACGGCGAGTGCGACACGTCCGTGTCCCTGTTCCTCCTCCCCCAGGAAGGCTCAGGAGGGCAAGGATCCTACTCCAGCACCCCCAGTCCCCCAGGCGGCCCAGGAGGACCTGCTGGGGACGAGGAGGAAGGTGATGTCAGGTGAGGACTTGCATCATTTAGGAACGTGCAGAGGCGGAGACCCAGGAGCAGACAGAGGGGACAATGGGGACATGACATGACCTAGCATTTTTCCAAGTTGAAAGTGAAACAACTGTGAGAGTGTCGATTGCAGAGCCATGTCGGCCCTACCAGGAGGACCGCGGACTCGGCCTTGGTCACTTGGGGGCCCAGAGTGTGGGTCCCTCCAAATTTGTTTAGACGAGGGGAGTGGGTGTTCCCCAGCTATCTCAGGGGGTAGTGGGTGACCTGTAGCAGACAGCTAGGTGTCGTCTTTCCCAGGGGAACCTCACCTCATGGTTGGCGTGGTCCTGGGGGTCGGGGCCCCCCTCTCCAGGCTCAGGTGGCTGTGGACAGGACTGTGTGCAGGCGGCATGTCCGGGCTCAGAGCTGGGTCGTTGAGAGAGAAGAGCGAGACGGCTCTTTGCACTGGCGGGCAGAGAGGGGAGGGGGGTCGGCAGGGCTCTCAGCTCCTCACACGACGCCTCTCCCTGCTAAACCTCCTGCCCGGAACCCCACCTTCCTAGTCACAGTTCTGTTCAATCGCGCAGGCACTGTGGGTGAGTTCTTGCCAAAAAACTCAACCAAATGAGGGCACGACAAAATCCCGTTGTGATTCTGAGCAAGTTTAGACAAAATTCAACGGAGAGGGAAACAAGCTGAATGACAGTGTGAGGAAGTAAAAAGCCCAACTCAGAGCCTGGCCCAGTGTCAGCATAAAAGACCTGCTTTGGTCAACAGATACATAGCAGAAGAAAAATGGCCAGCAGTGGAGGGATGGAAGCCGGGTGACGTATACACGACGGTTGCTTTTACACACTAATTCTGAGAGCGTCTGTGATATTACAAAAGCAGAAGGAAAGGTGAAACAGTATCATGTACACGGAAGAGAGAAAAGAAATCACAGGGGCTGCCGGTGAAAGCAAACATTTTGGGGTCCTGCTAGACATGCGACTTGCTCTGGGGTGGGGCCGGAATGCCTGCATTTTTTAGCAGGGTGGTTAGGGGATCTTTCTGTAATGGCGAGAATTGGCGACAACCCCGATGCCTCAAAGAGTGGGCAGTTCAGTGAGTCCCTCCAGATGAGGGAATACGCGGGGGACGTGAAAACCCAGAAGGTGGACCTGCGTGTGTGCGTGTGCGTGTGCGCGTGTGTGTGTGGTCCCGAGGCAAAGGTGGCTCCCTATTGACGGCGCGTCTCTCTGCTCAAAGAGCACAGTGCAAACCTGAGCTCCTTTCCTGCACACCTGCCACTGTCCACGTCTGCTTCCTCTCTGTCCCCTTGTCTGAGTGTGTTCATGTTTTCCTACCATCTGAGATGCCCAACATCGTGGTAGTTATTTACTACACCTCTCTGAAACGAAAGGACACTCTCCTATAGAATCACAAAGCACTGTCTTACTCAAGACGTTTAACACTTACGAGGGCTGTAGGGGAAAAACCCAGCCATTAACCCTGCCAGACCTGAGGCCCTGAACCTAACTGTCCCCTATACCTGGGCTTCTGAGCATTAAAGAGAAAAAACCAACATGATATAGAAAAATGTGAGTTCCATGCACACAAGTGGTTAGAATAAGATGGAACTTGGAAACATTGTAGAAAATAGGTCTACCTTTCATTTTGAAAATTCGAAAATGAGGTACAGCAGTCTAGCGGCAGATTCGGAAATGACCGAAAAATCGGTGCAGAGGTCTGGTAGGGTTAATGCCCCTATTTTCCATGTCACATGGCTGGATCCTTTCTAGACAGCCCTTGTGTACAGGACGATGGTCCACGAGACAGTCATCGTGAAATTTCCCCAGTTGTCTAAATAATATCCTTTATAAATGTTGCTTTCTAGCCTGGATTTGAATGTCTATTCTCTCTGAAAATATTTTTCTATGAAAATTTCACGTGTCCTAAAGCAGAGAAAGCGGCATCGTGAGTCCTTGAAAAACTATCACAAGTTTCAATAATTTTCAACATACTTTGCCTTCTTCCCCTGCTGCCCTTTGCCCTTTTTGTCCCCCCTGATTACTCCTCTCCTTCACTTCTTATAAGCAGCTTACTGAGGTTTAACTGACAGGCAACCAAGTGCGCACGTTGAAAGGTGTACGATTTGCCCAGGTGACCCTGAGGCGGCTCAGCCTCCGTGTCCTCATCTCTAACTGGGAATCCTAACGCGTCCCTCAGACTGGACACCTGACGAGATGCCCCGTAATGTCATCGTGGTGGCAGTCATCGCTTTCAGGAAGCACCACCAAGCAGCCTTCTCCCTCACCGAGCTTGTCGGTCTCCGGAGGGCCACGCTCAGCTGCAGGGTCGGGCCGCATCAGCTCTGACCACTCTCCGTCTGGGTTAATCCTTTTCCCATCTGCCGTGAGAATACTCGTGGCGGGACTTGTGGCTGCAGCAGTTACCCCCGATAACTTGCGGGTAACAGTCCTAACCTTACTCCCCAAATTATTAAATACTGATCACATACATTTCTGTTACATTAGGATTAGACACAAGTCCTGTTTAGCAATAGCTATAAATTTTATATCTTATTTTTCCACTGAAAACCAGACAGATTTGCTTTGGCCTCAAAGAGCGTGTTTATGTAAAGTTAACAGAACGTGGCAGTGAGCGCCACTATTTTCCTCAATGGGAAAAGCGTTAATGCATGGGGCCCCTGGTGCTGCCGGCCCCAGGCCCTGGCCTCCGGCTCAGTGGGGAGGCACAGAGTGGTCAGGGCAGGCACTCGGGGGTCAGTCAGGGCTGTGGGAGCCTAGAGGAGGTGCCCAATCCAGACTAGGGGATACCAGGGAGGGCTTCCTGGAGGACAAGAGCAAAGCTACGGCCTAAAGGATGAGAAAATGAGCCAGAGGAGTACGTTCGTATCTGTCAGGGAATCACGAGTTCCATTTTACAGACGAGGAAACAGGCTTGGAAAGGTAACGGCGCCTGCCCAAGGTCACACGGGGAGGCAATGGGAGAGGCTGCTAGCTGTCCCTCACGATCTAGAATAGCAAATCCCAAATTTCAGCTGGGCACAAGGCCTCATGTCCCAGCCTGGCCTGCAGCTAGGCGTGGCCACATCTGACTCTGTGCCCACACAAGTAAGCAGAGGAGAAGTGAAGCTCTGGGAAATGTCCTCCAAGGATGTGTCCTCCTCTCTCCTGCTGGTCACAGCTGGACGTCAGGGTCAGAACCCTAGCAGCCTCCCTGAGAGGGCGAGGAGCCTGTGCCCCAATGCATTTGTGGATGGGGCATACCACCCTAGGGCTCACCCCAAGAATCTCTGCCGGTGTAAAACCTTGCATCTTAAAAAATCACTGTTAATTTGGACTTGCTGCCATGTGCAGCCAAAGCAAATCTAAACGGGCTTTGGGTTGCCACAATGAATATAAGGTCCCATCCTCATTCTGTGCCCCACGTATTTTATACAGGGTTCCCTACAATCCTCACGGCAGCCCCAGGCTGCGGGCGCAGCCCCTGATTTGCAGACAAGGGAGGTGGGGATCAGAGAAATGAAGACACTTCCCCAGGACTGCGCGGCGAGCAAGTGACAGGGAAGGACTGGACGCTGCTCCCTTTGATTCTGGAAGCTGAATGCATCCCCCTTCAGAGCGCCAAGGCTCTCCACGAACCCTTCTGGGGCCCAGAAGCGGGTAGGATCTGGTGGGGCTGGGTGGAGGGCGCCTACCTTCATACGCCTTGGCTGCGTTTACCAGGCTGGACCACTCGAGACCAGCGGCCGTGTCGGGCAGGGGCATCATCCCCGGGTCCAGGTGCCGCAGTGGCCGGTCACGCCCATCGGCCAGCGAGAGTTCGGAGGCTGAGATGGTGGCTGGGTGGGGAGAGTGGAGATGCGGAGATGGGTGAGCATGGCAACTTGGGAGAAGCAAGAGAATTAATACACTACGTTATCCTTATGTATAATCGTGCGACTCTAGGTAACTGTTGTAACATTACACGTAATTACATAAATGCTGTATTTATTACATGACGAATGCCAGGAGAACATCTAGCAGGGTAAGAAGGGGTAGGAGTGTTGGATAGTCGGGTGGGTACAACTTTAAACAGGGTGCTAGGGGAGGCCTCGCCCAGAAGATGGCATTCGCGGAGTTGGGGACGGAGCGAGCTGGGAGGTACCGGGGGGAAGAGCATTCCGGGCAGACGGAACAGCCAGTGCAAAGTCCCCCAGGCAGGAATGTGCCCGTAGGTTTAAGGAACACTGAGGCAGCCCATGTGGCTGGGACAGAGGGAGAGAGTGGTGGGAGGTGAAGTCAGAGGTGGCAGAGCTGGATTGCGTGGGGCCGTGTGGGCTGCGATGAGGATGCGGTCTCTTCCCCAGGGAGATGGAGCCACAGGAGGGCTCTGGGCAGGAAGGGATGTGACCCAATGCAGTGTTCACAGGGTCCTCCCGGCTCTGTTCCAAAGGCCGACGGTGCAGGGGGCGTGGGGGGCAGGGGAAGAGGCTGCTGGGCAGGTCCAGGAGGGAGGGAAGGGTGGGCAAGGCCATGTGGGGCTGTATGGGGACAAGTGGGCAGATCCTGGCTTTATTTTGTAGGTGGAACCTACAGTACTGCCTGAGAGTGGACGTGGGTGTGAGACAGAAGGGTCCAGGGTGACATCAAGATTTTGGAGCTGGCACTGGGACGGGGAAGACGAGGTGGGATCAGAAGTTTGTTTCCAGAGGCCAGCGGGTGGGGGGCTGGCCACAGGAGTGCAACAGAGTGCTGGGCTGCAGGGGTCGTGTGGGTCATCACTGTCTGGACACTGTTCGGACCTGGCAGGGTCACCGTGCAGGGACCTGGTGGGTTTGGGCA
Source organism: Lyroderma lyra (assembly GCA_004026885.1). NCBI lineage: Eukaryota > Metazoa > Chordata > Mammalia > Chiroptera > Megadermatidae > Lyroderma > Lyroderma lyra. The sequence continues at coordinate 15,941 of PVJL010009499.1, forward strand.
GGGAAAGGCACTCCTGAAGTCCCAGGGTGTTGGAAGTGACAGCACAAGCCCTGTGCAGACGACAGCGTTTGCTGTGGCCGCTGAGGAAGTGCCACATGCTGGGCTCAGCTCGCGGACACCTCATACTTTGTAAAGGGGAGGGGACAGAGGAGGACAGTGAGGCACAGAGGTCAGTGACTCAGGCTGGAAGGGTCTGCTCTGTGTCCCAAGTGTGTCCTCTCGCCGGGCACCGTGCTGGGTGGTACGGGCATGTCTTACGGCCTTATCTCCAAGTAGCCACCAGAGAGGTGCTGTTATGACCCTCGAGTTGTAGAGGGGACATCGAGGCTCAGAGTGAGAAGCTGCCCTGCCCAAGATCACTCTCGCTGGTGGTCTGACGCTGACCCTGCGCTAAGCCAAGCCCCACGAGGCTTAGTGATTAGACAATCCCTGTTAATATACAGTTTGATCCCCAGTCCACAGGGACAAACCTGACACACCATGGGTCAAAATGCCTGTGCCAGATGACAGGATACAAACAACAAAAAGAATGACTAGCTACTGGTTTTTCAGCATGTACTACATGGAAGGCATTATGCTATGAATAGCCTTTTCCATATATTAACTCGATATTCAGATTCACCCAGTGAGGTGGGCACTGTTTTTGCCCACATTTTACTGACAAACAGGCACAGAGAAGTTGCATCTGTGAATGGGGGACCTGGGCTACACACACACACACACACACACACACACACACATCTTGCAACTCTAGGTCAGCCGAGTGGTGCTAGAAAGCATCTGTTGGATGGGTGAATGCTCAGGGAAGTGACTGGGGGCAGGAGGGCGCTGAGCCCACAGCCACCATGCTCTGCCCTGCAGCCTGCCAGCACCTCACTGCTGAGGTGCTCGGGGCTGTGGAAGCGGCTGCCCCCGCCCAGTGAGTGTGCCGCGGGCGCTGCTCTGAGGGGCTCCTTGGCGTGGAGCCCGGGCCCAGGCCGACCGCACCTCTTCAGTCCCAGTGTGGCTTGGAAAGGGCTCTTGAGCTGGCCTGGGACTGGTGGAGAGGCCCGAGGACCCTGGCCACGCCGAGAACAGAAGGGCAGAGGTGTGTGCTCTGTGGGACAGTGGGTACCAGGCGGGGGCCCTGCTCTTAGAAAGCCCCCAGTCCGGCGGGGAGACAGACTCATTCCCACATACTGACAGCCCAGAGTGAATGGGGCCGTCATAGGGAAACACAGGCAGAGGGATCGGGGAGGGGATGGGAGCAACCCAAGGGCTGTGGGGAACCAGAGGACATGCCCGACTCAGCCTGGTGGAGGAGGGAGGGCTTCCAGGAGGCGGCAGCAGCCTTTGGGTTGAGACCGAAAGGCTGAAGCACAGCTAGTCAGACGCATTCAAATCTGTCTTGCCCGTGTTCTGTGCCTTGGCCTCCTGCCTTCCCCTTAGTTTGTGCTGAATGCCCACCATGTGCCAGGCCCTGCCTTAGGCACAGACAGGCAGTAAGGACGAGAGGCCAAGGAGGAGACACGGAGGGAAGCGTAGGGAAGCTCAAGGAATTCCCACTGGGACTCGGCCCTCTCCGAGGAGGTTGCTCAGTAAGTATTTGCTGGATGAATGAAGGGATGAATGGGCCACGCTCCTGCACCACCCCCCCGCTTGGAGAGCTGGCACACCTGAGGAGGTCAAAAGGTAAATCAACCAACCGTCAAGAGGCAATCTGCTTGGTGCTGGAACAGAAATGGGACTGGGGGCAGCTGCTGCAAACGCCCGATCCCCAGGGCCTCAGTGATGAGTCCTCCAGTCTAAACCTGCAGGGACTGACCTCCCATCTCTGGTGTCAAGTGACCTCATTCCTTGGGTGCTCTGATTCCTAGGTGACCCCCAGGAGAGCCCCTGAGGGTTGGTCAACAATCCCTTGCTCCGGGGGTGATAGCCAGTGCCCACCCATCAGGACCCTCTGCAGTTCATGTTTACCCCAGTTCCCCCCCTCAGCTGACCCCGACACTGATGACCTCCAGCCTCTGACCTCCAGGTGATCTGCACACTCGGCCCCTCCCGCCCCTTGCTTCCCGCTCCTGGGGTAACCCCCCCGCCAGCCCCTGGGAGCCCAGGCTCACATTTCTTCTCTGGGAAGCCGCTGCCAGTGGCAGGGACGGTGCTGGGGCCGCTGCCAGGCGGGAGTGGGTGCTGGTGCTGGCGGCGGGCGGGCAGCGTGCTGGAGGGGAAGGCGCAGGTGCTGGTGAAGAGCACGTCGCTCGGCAGGCCCGCCTCCAGGCTGGTGGGGTTGGCAAAACTGGGCTCCCGCCGCCCGCTGCACAGACTCTCATCCGACAGTGTCCGCTGCAAACCCTTCTGTGGTGACTGCTGCCGAGACAGGGGCGGGGGCGGGGTGTGGTCACAGGCTCGCCTGTGACCACCCCTCAGAGGCTCCGTCCCATCCTGGACATCTGTGGCTCTTACCCACCCAGCACCCACTTCTGCCCCCTTCTGGGCCCAAACACCCCAATTTTCCCCTGGGGATTCCTCCCCTTGCCCACTTACAGCCCACCTGCTTCTGCAGGGCCACTTCTACCCCCTAGCTTTAGATACGGTTAGGGACAGTGGGATGACCCACGCTGGACACCGGACAGCTGGCCACAGCTGGGGACAGAGTGTGTCCACCTCCAGTGCTGTGGGCTGCAGGACAGAGCCCTGGAGAGATTGGGCCACCTCAGTCCCCATAAGAGAGTATCTGCCCGAGAGCGTGGCCAATCAGGGGTAGGCGGGGACAGGAGGTGAAGAGGGACCCCCGAGGCTGCTGTTCTGGCCCCTGGGAACCCCACTTGCCCTCCTCGCCCACGCAGTTGGACAGGTGGGGGCTGCTTCCATCCTGCACTTCACAAGTAAGATGAACGCCTAAAGAGTGTCCCTTCCAGTCACACGAGGTCCTCTAGTGTGGAATAAATCCCCTGCTTCTGTCCCTGACCAACGTGACGTCCTGACTCCCGGCCACAAAGCCACACACATCCAAACAGGGCTGGCAGGGGCCGAAGGCAAGGCCCCAGCAGGAGGCGGCTGGGGTGACCACAGGGAGGTCCGCCCTCCTTCCCCGCTGTGCCCCGCTACGTACGCCCACATCTCTCTCCTGGTCCGGTGCCAGGTTGTCCATGATGATAAGCTTCTTCAGGTCGTCCTCGATGGTCGACTTGTAGTTCTTGCGTGGGGAGCGCAGGTCGCGAAGGGACGCCCTCAACCGCGGCTGCCCGAAGACGTTTTTTGTGTTGGTGTCCACCTGCCTGGAACGAGAGGGTCAGAGTCAGAGGGGCCTGGGGGTGGGGGTGGGGTGGCGCTGCTTCTCAGCGCTGTCCTCACTGCAGAAGGCCCACTGCCACGGGGCCTCACCCGGCACAAGTGAGGCAGCAGAGGGACCTCGTTTGCTTCCCTGTCACTCGCCCCACAAATACTTCCTGGGAGCCTACTCCGTGCCACGCCTGTTCTGGGCAGGGGTGCAGCAGTGAACACGGAGCCGACCTCTGCTGGGGAGCCTGACGAGGAGCAAATGAACGGAAAGAGATCCCAGAATGTGAGGCAGAGAGAAGTGTTCTCAAGAAAAATAAATGCAAATGGACCAGGATGAGGGGGTGGGGGACGGCTTCTCTGAGGGGGTGACATCTGAGCAGAGGACTGGAGGGAGGGAGGGAGGGAGGGAGGACGGGACCCACTTGGTGGGAGGGCAGGCCAGGCAGAGGGAAGGCAGGACAGGGCGTGGGGGCCCTGCGGCGTGGAGGGAGCGAGGTCTGGGAGGCGACTCATCACGATGGGGACCTGGATGGCATGTGGGGAGCTGGCAAGTGCTGGGTCCTGATACGCAGTTTATGAAAAGGATCACTCTGGCTGCTGGACAGAAAGGTCACCTCTTGGGGGTGGGGACAAGAGTGGGAGCAGGGAGACAGTGAGGAAGCTCCTGCAGTTGGTCAGGTGGCTCAGACCAGGGCTTCCAACCACAGCAGAGGGATGGGGCCTCACAGAGGGAGCACCCTCCGGGGAACCGGTCCCTACGGGCCACTGCTGGGCCAGAGGCAGCAGACCTCTCCTGGGTGCTCTAGGGGCTGTCATCAGATAGTCCTAGCCTCGGTTTCCTCATACGTCACATGGGGCGAGAGAGCTCACACATGATGAGGTGCCTGGGAGGGACCAGAGACGAGAAACCCACACCCAGAAGTCAGCCTGTGAGCCTGGGTCACTCTGGTCACCACCCTCTTCTTCGGCATTCCCAAAGCTGACCCAGCAATGCCTTCCAGAACACTCCGTGGTCTAGAGCCACTGAGGCACAGCCTGGGGTTCAAAGCAGGAGCCCCGCTGGCAGACGACAGGCCTGGCTCTGCTTCTTCTTGCTGGGGGCCCCTGGGCAATTCCCAGCCCCTCTGATGCTTGGTCTGCTCATCAGGAAAGCACACGGACCTCACAGAACTAAACCTGACAGAGCGGAGACGCCTGTAACAGCAGCTCACCTGAGGCTGGCACTCCTCAGGCCACCATGCCCCTGCTCCCTGGTTCTCCCCCGAGGCCTCCCCCTGCCCTCTGATTCTGGCCTATCCTTTGGGCTCAGGTCTTACCTCCCTGGTGAGAACTGGGTCCCTGACCTGCGGTGTTGTCCCACCCAGGGGAGAAAATGCTAGAGCTAACAGCAGCACAGCCGCCACTGCGCGGCAGGTACCGTCTACCATCCCGGGGACTCCTTTTTGCATGGCCGCCCTCCCCGGAGCCACTGTTACTCTCCTCCTCACTGTACAGACGGGAAACTGAGGCACAGAGAGGTAAGTAACTACACGGTCTTTGTTCAAAGTCACCCAGCCTGTGAGGGGAAGAGTCGGGATTCCCGCCAACTGCCAGCAGGCTGCAGAGCCCACGGCTCCGACTGCTGTGCTCAATGGCGTGTTCATGTCCCAGAGATGACACGTAAAGAGATGCAGGGCGTGCAGAGCATAATCACACTTGGTTAAAGATGTGCACTTTTCTATGCAGAAAAAAACCTCTGCAGGAAATGATGAACAGTGATCACCTCTGGGATGCAGGGGTCATCAAGAGGTATAAAAATGGACGTTTACTTCTCTCAGCGGATGCCCCTCTGAACTGTCTGATGTTACCATAATCATGTGTTATAACGGTAACAATAGTAAAAACTAATTTTTAAATAGCTGACACCTAGACTTCATCATTTTGTAACTTCAGAAAGCAAAAAGAGTCTTTGAGCCCTTGAAGACATAAGATGCCTTGGGCTCCTGACGGTTTTGAAGTCTCCATTTTTCTTTCTCATTTTCTCAGCTGCCAGCGCTGAGATTTTAACAAAGGAAGGGAGAGAGGGTGACAAGTTTTTTCTTGCTAGGTCATATTCCTCCCCGAATCAGAATTCCAGGTCTAGGGCAATTCTGGCTCCATTAAAGTGTTCTCTGGGCAAATGAAAAGCTTTAGTTAGATCCAGGGGCGAAACAGAAAAAGACAAAGACAGAAGGAGACTCACACCTCCCACCCCCAAGAGCAAATGTTCTTCCCATGGGAGCTGGAAGAGGACCTACATACCCCCCTGCCCTTCGGATTTCACCACTTCCTAGAATCCCCTGCACAGGGGAGTGTGTGACTCTGCAAGGCTTGCCACGTACTGTGCCCATCAACCCTGGTGAGGGAGCAGGCTGGATATTCAGTTCATCTACTGCAAGAGAGGGGCACTGTCCACAAGGCTCTCCTCTGGGAGAGGGGGAAAACGACCCACAAAAAACTTTAAAATGGGCTCCCTCTCTCCACCCTAGCAGTCCTACTTCTGGGAGAGTGTCCTTCCCAAAGGCCTCCACCAACCCTCGGGCGCCAGGGGTATGGGGATGCTTCATAGGGTCCTATCTGTGGAGCAGCCAGCAGGGGAAGGGTCGGGCCCAAGCAAACACCACCACCTGCTGCTGATCCACACGACACGGAAAGAGGTTCTCTCGGATATGCCATGGGGAGGCGGCAGTCGTGTGTACAGTGTGAAATCATGTTTAGAAAACGAAACTCACACACAGCTTAGCTAGCATACACTGGAGTTCGCCAAACCCTCAGCTCCAAAACCGGGTAAGTGGGGGTCTGATTCACTTTCTAGAAACATTTCTCACTATAGCCCACAAGGTCCCAAACCATCTGCCCTGCCCCCACTGCCTTCACCTCCTTCAACACAGGCCTCCTAATGTTCCTTAAACATACCAGGCACGTTCCTGCCTCAGGGCCTTTGCACTGGATGCTCTGTCTGCTTAGAGTGCCCTGCTAGCGTTCCTCATGAATGGTAATTTCTCATCCAGCCAGCTTAGCTCAAATGTCATCTCCTCTGAGCGGCCTCCCCCGACCATTTAACCTTCGGGTGCTCCCTCCTAGCCTTAGTGCGCTCAGTCTTGCAATCCTGTGCTACTTCTTTACCGCATTCCCTCATGAGGATCTGTCGTGTGTACCACACATTTGCGGCCCCCTCCTCCCACCTCACCTGCAGCCTCCTGCACTGTGTACAGCATCGGGATCAGGGCCTGCCACACTACAGGCTGATAAATGTAGCTGCTACGTGTATATCACATGGAACCAATCTTCCAGCCGACCAACCTACCTACTTGTCTTCTTCCTTCCTCTCCCCCCTCTTCCTTTTACAACAAGCTTGAATGACTTTCATCAAACAGAAAACTAAGGATAGACATACTTTGAAAAGTTAAGCCAAAAGAACACGAGTATTCCTTCTATGATGTTCAATTTGTGTTCATTTGCTACAATCTCCTCCCCAGCTCCCAGGGGCACCAGGACAAATGGCACATTCCTAATGGTACAGTGGGAGGGTGGCTGCTAGAACTTTCTTTCCAACCCTCAAATCTGCACCCGTCTCATCTCCTGCAGGATTCAAGGCCTGACACGATCACTCGTGGGCTGCTGCGACACGTCTGGAGGGATAATGTACGACACAATTCAGTCTGGAGAGTCAGAGGGATCGTTTTTGCTCTCACTCTCTTTCTTCTGGAATAAACTTCCCAATGTCGTTTCTAAAGAGCAAACTCTAACCAATAATGTAGAACAGCATTCATTCCAGGTTAAAAAACAACCAAACCAAACCGTGCTTCTACAGCTCTGATGTTTCTCCTTTTTCTCAAGATGCCTGGTCTCCATAACTGTCAAAACCGAATGACCTCTGAGGATAGAAGGGACGACTCTCTGACCGCCGAAAAGAGCGCGATCACCTCCTATTTGCTAATATGGAACTGCCACTAAGTTATCTGACGAGAACAGAGCGAGTGACAAAGGCAGAGGTGCAGAAACAGGAGGTGGCCACAGTGATAAATACAAGGGGGCGAGGGAAGTGCATACCACCCCACGCGCTTGGTCAAGGTCGGTCCAGCGTCTGGGAAGACGCAGAGGAAAGGGCAAGGCCATGCTGCTGGGGGTGGGGTGGGGGGGAGCTGGGGAGCTGGGGCCAGGGGAGGGAGGCTCAGTTTTCACTGCAAACCTTTTGTACTAGTTTGGTTCTTTTTTCCTTTTCAAAACCCCGTCCGTGCATAGTTTACGTTTCAAAACAAATGAAGAAAACATCCAGAAGACTATACCCTCTTCTCAAGGTTCTGGCCAAACAGCACTGGACAGAATCTCTAAGTTGCCCATGTTGTCTGTTCTCGGATTCTGTCACGTTGTGGAATTAAACCACTGACATTAGAAACGGAAAAGGAAGACAGAAAAATTACAAAGGAGGCTCTGCACTTAGGACCCAGACAACAGCAACTTCTTTTTCCTGTGACAGAAGGGCCAGGAGTGGAAAGCAACTAAAAGCTCTGACTTGGCTGGGCCTGATCCCAGCTGACTTGGAGTTCTGGCCTCCAACTAGGGCAGCTCCCGCAGGGCCAGGTTAATTAAGCTAATTAGCACCACTGTCAGCCTGCCTGGGCTGGGGGTTGTGCCAACGCGCGCTGGTTGGCGAGGACATTCACGGGTCTGCACCGCAAGCAGCAGGCAGTTTCTTCCAGAAGGGTGGCTGGGAGAGGCCCGTGGGCATGGGGGGCAACCCTGCGATGGGGTGGGGATGTTGGAGAGAGGCCTTTCCCTGCTCCTTCTGCGCTGGACCCAGGGGCCCTCAATATGAGAAAGAAGGGTGTCCAAATGCCAGGTGTCAACCACCAGATGCCAGTGCCCGTTGGCCCAGCCAGTAGCTGGGCATTTCCCCATGACTCACTGCATCCCCTCACCACCTGTGGGATATAGGCACTCCTATCTTTGATTGTGAAGGCTGGAGAAACTGAGGCATGGTGAGCAGAGGACACCCAGAACCCATGTCTGCCTGATGTTCTGAGCCACCCTGAGATTCACTCCTGAGGAAAGCAGTGCTCAGTGTGCACAGATGGTGGTATCGGTGGCTCCTGGTGACATGGGCCTTCATCTGGGGCCCGTACATCTCGTGTAGCTACCCTTGTTCCTCACAGAAACATCTATCATCACCTTACTCCACAGGCGAGGGCACTGATGAGCCAAGAGGTTGACGCATGGTGACAGTGGAGCTGGGATGTGAACTAAGGTGGGTCTGACAGGGCTCATCTCCTGAGTGTGCTCTCTCTCTGCCAGGCCCTGGGCTGCTCTTCACATGCATTATTTCACCTCATCTCCTCAGTGGCCCTACAGGGAAAAGGGCTGCCCCTTTTATCAGTGAAGACGTGTGGGGCCTGGGGCCTGGGGCATGACCCGGAGGCTTGCCTCCTAATCACTGGTCCACACTTCAGAGCCTGTCTCCTAGGGCCTGCCTCCTCCTCACAGGGCCCTGGGTCTGCGGGGACAGGGGCCAGCAGCAAGGGGCCTAAATACAAGATCTGTCTGGAAAAAATCCAGCCATTGTCAATGTGACGAGACCAGTTTGCGCGACACCGATGTAGCCTGGCAGCCAAAGCTAGCTGACTGGAATGCGCCCGTGCGAACAATGAGGACTTCACAGCACCAGTCAGTAGTGGGGGCACTAGATGCTGCTGAGTGCTGGGCAGCCGTCACATTTAAAATGACTGGGCAAAGGGAGCAATGAACCTGCACATCAGATTGTGTGTTTAAGCTTGAACATTCCTCCTCGGAAACTATTCGGATGATTCATAAGGCTTTCCGGGGTGATGCAATGAGTGCTGTGCACATAAGAGTGTGGCACAAACACTTCAAAGATGGTCGAGATTCAGGAAAGTACAATGAGCAGCTGATGGCAATTCCAGCAAAAGATTCTGCAGCGTTCTGAACAGTGGCACAGAGGCTGGAAGAACTGTGAGGTCTCAAGGTGCCTCCTTTGAAGGGGTCTGAGGTGTCACTGTCCTATGTACAGTATTTCTTGTATCTTCTATCTTCAATAAAAGTCTCTTCTTTTTCGTATCATGAGGCTGGATTCTTCCTGCACAGACCTCGTACGTGTATCTCACAGCAACCCTACGCAGTGTGGCAGGCCTGCTGAACACTCAGAGATCAGTGGTGTCAGTGTGGCCATTCCCTGGATGAGCAGATGCCTGTTTCTGGCTGTGTCAGCCTGCTGGGGCCTCTTTGGATGGTCCAGGGGCCACTAGACTGCAAGGGCAGCACCAGCCCTTGAACTGAGTCAAGAGCACCCAGGACGGCTGAGGAAGCAGAGCTGAGGGCTGCAGGCCGCCTCTCTCACTCACAGGACCCCCGCCTGGCCTCCTTGTCAGCCTGAATGCCTCGTCATCCCCTTACCTGCTAAGCCCCATGCAGCAGGAACTCAGTGCTGGGGCCTCACATGGGTTAACTCAGGAAGTCTTCACAACAACCCTGGAGGTAGGATCACTGTCATCCTAGTTTAAACAGGAGTTAAGGGGGAGGTATGCAGCCAGTGAGGGATTCCCACCCTGCCTGCCACACTACAGGCTGGGAGAGGGCAGCCCTTGTTCTGGGACAAAGGGGTCAAAACAGGGCAACCTGGCCATGTCCTAGGCAGAGCACGGGCCTGCAGCAGAAGGGCCGAGTGTGAGGGACCTACTGTGGCAGATGCTCTTGGTCTAGGCTGACTAGACATCTCATTTTAAACAGGACAGAAAACAATAGTACTGTCCCATTTCAAATGCTACGTATGGTCCGCCTACTGACACCCTGAATTTAGCCCGGTGAGACCAGGCTGACCACATGCACGGTGTGAAACGGGACAGCACCGCTCTTTTCTGTCCTGTTTAAAATGGGATGTCTAGTGAGCCCGTCCTGGTCCCCTCAGCACAGAGTCTCCGTCTTTCACTAGCTCACTCCATCTTCTGTTCACCAAACAGAGGGCACGCACAAACAGGGGAGAGCGCCAAACACAGGAGAAACCGTTCTTTCCGGGAACCGACCCCCACACAACACGAGCCCCTGCCCTGGGTGCGCGCCCTCCTGAGCCTCTCGCATGATGACATGCTGTTAGTTATCGTGCTGGGTGTGAATCCTGGCTCTGCCACGTCTCAGCTGGGTGATCTGAGCTAAGTATGTCTAACTGTGCCTCAGTTGCCTCATCCGGAGATGGGGGTAAGAGCAGCAGCCTTCTCGTGGGGTAGCCAGGAGGATCGCTGGGACCATCAGTACAGCCTGAGCGGAGCAGCCTGGCTGACAAGGCTGGGAGGGCTCCCTGTCGGCCGTGACCACTCTCATTCTTCTGGAGGGAGCATAGCCCTGGTCAGGCTGCTTATAATGCAGCGTCTCTGACCAGAATCAATGGAAAAACGAGGCAAAGAAATGCAGAAAACAGATTCGGCCACTACTCCTGGGGGTATGAGTTCGTACTATTTGGTGTCTCTGTGGGGACAAAACCAACACTCGTAATATGTGCAGTGATTAACTGTGACCAACTGAGTAAATCTGGGCAAGTGACTTTAACCAGTCTGTACCTCAGCTTTTCTCATCTGGACAATGGGATGCTAACTGCCTCCACCTCCCGGTTCTGTAGTGAGGACTAGATGCGTTAACGCCAGTAAAGGGCTTACAACCGTCCTTGGCAGAGCAGGTAACAATAGATGTAGTCAAATAAGCTACACGAATGAGTTCTTACATGTTGGGTTAAAACTTCAGCAACAGCATCACACACAGATTAAAACAATATGTTTAATCTCGAATAAGTCAGCTGGAAGGGACGATGGTATTTTCTGGAAAACTAGGTTAGATGACTTCAGAAGTGTCTCTTAACAATGACAAGGGCATGGTCTCCAAAATGCTCAGGGGGAGTCTGAATAAAAACAGCTTCAGGAAGTGGGAGTATGTGAACAAAAGCAGGAATTCTAAATTAACGTAGCATCTTCTTATGGCGTAGAGTTTAAAAAACGTGTCTGTCAGTTAATATCATAAGATTCCATGAAACGATTGTATCTGTGTCGCCATTTTATGTATTTAGTTTATATGTTTTTTTTTGTTTGTTTTGTTCTTTTAAATTTAAATTCTTTGGTTGGTTCTCTGAGCGGGGATCAAACCCAGGCCGTGGCGGTGAGAGCGCCGAAGTCTAGTTACTACACCATCCAGGGAACCCCCTAGTTTCCATGTTTATATAAACGCGCACACACATATGTAAAAGCCTTCCCAAGGTCTTACTGTGTTTGTGTTGTGTTGTCACTTGTCCATGTGCATTTTCTGAGCACCTCCTCTGTCCTGGGCCCAGGCTGGGGCTCAGGGTGTCTCTGCTCTCCTGGGACTCTCAGTCTGGCAGGTGTGACAGAGAGGAAGGAAGTTGCTAGCAAATGACTGTCTCATGTGCGCTGGGGTTTTTGTCACGGAAGGGAAGAAGCATGGCATCAGTGGGAGGGACGAGCCTGGATGGGGGTTAGCAGAGCTTCTCCGAGGATGGCATGTCTGTGTTGCCACCTGAGGGCTGGTGTTATGGATTCTCCCACCCCCCCAGCAAAAGATATATACTCAGGTCCTAACCCTGAGAATCTCAGAATGTGGCCTTATTTGGAAATAGTGTCTTCACAGAGGTAATCAAGGTAAAAATGGGGACACAGACACACACAGACACACAGACACACAGACACACAGACACACACAGGGAGAAGGCCATGGGGAGGTGAAGGCCGAGGTTGGGGGGATGCATCTGTAAGCTAAGAAATCCCAGATTGACAGCAAATTAACAGAAGCTGGGAGTGAGGGCTGGCACAGATTTTCCATCGTGGCCCCAGAAGGAGCCGACCCTGCCAACCGACACCTTGATCTCAGACTCCTACCCTCCAGAGCTGTGCGACACAGTAAGTTTCTGGCTGTTGAGCTGCTCAGTCTGTGGCCCTTTGTCTTGGCAGCGCTAACACACCACCATAGGGGGTCAGCAGTGAGCCAGCTGGGGGGTGGGGATACCTGTGCAGAGCAAAGGGCGGCCAGGGCAGCTGCCATCATGGAGCACGGTAACAGGGGCAGCAGGGCCTTGCCCTCTGGCCAACCTGAAAAGGGGGGACCTCACAGGATATTTTAGGATTGCAGTGAGAATGAAATGAGATGCACTGCTCATACATGCACTGACGGGACACCTAGAGTGCCAGGTTGGCTCTAAGTATCTCGTGACCAAGGCATTGGCACCTGCTTTCCAGTGGGGAAAACAGGCAGTGACAGGATGATGACGACAGGCTATGGAAGGCCAAGAAGGCCCACCTGAGAGGGTGGAATTAGACAAGCCTCTCTAGAGCCAGCTGGAAGATCTGGGGAAAGAACACTCACTCTGGGCACGGGACAGCCTCTGCAAAGGCCCTGAGGTCGGCCAGTACTTGGAAAGTTTGAGGAGCAGCAAGAGGCCAGTGTGGCTGGAAGGAGTGAGTGAGGGCGACAGCGGGAGCAGACATGGGCAGCGGGGTGAGGGGACAGATTGAACAGGGTCTGGGCAGGAGTCTGGGCAAAGCACACGGTTCACTGGTGCCTGGGACAAAATATGTGCTCAGTAAACATGAGCCTTTATCATTAATGCTGGGAGCGGGGAAGCCGCTGGAGGTTTTAATCAAGGGGACGGATGATGAGAACCTGGTTTTCAGAGCACTGGCGGCGAGGTGCGTGAACTGGATTCTCAGTGTGAGCTCAGCAGGCTCTCTGCCTGCCACTACCTCCAGGGACCCTGCTTCTGTCTCCTGATACCTGTCCTCATGAGCTCTGGGTCATCCACACGTTTGAATGGTCCCATCCAGGTCATGGAAGACGATGTCACAAACAGGATGGAGGAGGGTGGATCTGCTCACACCCAAGCACCGATCTAAGTCCCATCCCCTACCAGCTGTGTGACTCTGGGCCTCAGCTGCCTCATCTGGGAAATGGGTCCACCTCATGGAGCTCTTGTGAGGACGGAGTGAATTAAGTCATGTACAAGAGCTTTGGCCAGAGACTGGTATACAATATTTCATAAATGTTAGATATCATATTACATCTACTTAAAAAATAAAAACCCTTTCTTAACTTGTGTACTCCTCTCTCTTTTGCTTTACAGCGAAATGCCTCAAATGAGCTACATAACACAGCTGCCTCCAATTCTGCCCTATCCTTCTGTCCTATACCGTCGGGTCACCTCCCGGAGGCTCAATTGGACACTCAGGTCTTTGGCTGCTCCCAGTCCATCAGTGTGGGCTCCTGGGCTCCTCCTCATGGACTGTACCTGGTGGGGTCTGAGGCCTAGTGCCATACCTCCCTGCCTCTCTACCCACACTTGCAGCCTCGGTGAGCGCCTCCAGCCTTGCGCTGTTATGCTGACGACATGCACATTTCTCTCTCCAGCCTGACCTCTCCCCTGAGCCCTAGACTCCTTATCTGACTTCCTCCTCAATGTCTTCTGCACATTGGAAACATAACCCACCCAGTGCTGGACTCCAGAGCTCTTCGACAAGCCTGCTCCTTGCTCAGTCCCATCTTAGCTCAAGGCAAATCCACCCTTCAGGCTACAAGACCTGCTACCACCCTTCCTTCCATCTTGCCCTCTCTCACACAATGGCCAACCTGCCAGCAAAGCCTGTCTGCTTCCATTCCAGAAAATCTAGCCTGAAGCTGCCCCTGTCTCCCTCCTGAGCCTCTACCATTTCCAGCCCCACAGCTCGAACCTCAGACCATCACAGCAGCTCTTCCCCGGTCCCCCCAATCCTCACAGGCTCTGCCCCACATGCAGCTACAGGAACCTTGGGAATACCAAATTGAGGTCATGTCCCTCCTCTGCTCTATACCCTCCCATGGCGCCACCTCACTTACAGCCAAGGCCCTTACAGGTGCCCCACAGGCCCTCTGTGGTCCGTTCCCATCACCTCTCTAACCTCCTCTGCTCACACTGTCCCAGCCACAGCGGGCTTCCGCCTGCAGACCAAGCATGCTCCCGCCTCAGGGTCTTCGCAGGTGCTATTCCCTCTGCCTGGAGTGCTCTCCATCAGATACCGCACAGTGCTAGCCACCATCTGACCTACTGCATGCTTTCCTCAGTTACCCAATTTGTGGTCTATCTCCCCAGCCAAAATGTCAGCTCCCCAAGGGTGGGGGTCTTTGTTCACCTACACACAGCTGTGTCCCCAGTGTGGAGGCTGGCACAGCCATCCTGAGGAATGAGTGACTGAAGTGTCAGCCTCTTCCCTGCCCCAAGACGCCTGCCTTGGCTCTGGCAGCGTATCACTGGGTGTCCAGGCACTTACTTCTTTGGGTCAGTGAAGGGGAGTGGCCGAGGTGGGGGCTCGTCCGTTCTCTTCCACCCTGTTGGGTGCTTATTGCGCACGGGCTGCCTGGAGAAGAAGGACTTGGGGACGGAGGCGGAGAGCTGGAAGGGGCTGGACTGGGCCAGCTGTGAGGGCCGAGGAGTCTCTGCGCTGGCAGTTTTGTAAACCTGAGCGGGGTAGCCAGCCCTTGAGTTCATGTCACTGCAAAGTAACAAATGAAAGAAATAATCAAATGCGTCCCACATTTGACACCACCAATCTGTTTAAATTTACTCTTGTGAAATAAAAATGTTCATTCACGCAAGATAGACACAAATACAATACTACTGTGGAAAATACGAAAGGTAAAGCTGCCTGCATAACCCCTGACCCCGCTCCAGGAATGCCCTGCTAGCACATTTGGTACCTTTATGGCAAGTTTGTCCAATGAATGCAGCCCAATGCAAATCTATAAACTTTCTTAAAACATTACAGAAATTATGCGCGGCCCTTTTCCTCAGCCCGTCAGCTATCATTAGTGTTAGTGTATTTTATGCGTGGCCCAAGACAAGTCTTCTTCCAATGTGGCCCCGGGAAGCCAGAAGACTGGACACCCCTGCTATAAATGAAGGCTGATTTTACTCATCCCTTGCTTGAGGAAGGTGACCTGTCACCCAGCCTAGGAAGAAATCCTGATTGGCTGATGGCACTTGTCTGGGATGGGTTTGGGGTGGTCCTGTGAGCCATTTCTGGCCAGTGAGGCATCCGGGTGTGTGTGTGCGTACGTATGTACTATGTGCTAGGTGACTTCTGGGGACCGACCTCTTCGCTAAAAAAATGAACAAACAAAATACACTTGCAGAAACCATCACTTCTTCTTCCACTGGACACTGTGACTATCTGAGTAAGTGACAGTCACTTTGAGATTGTGAGGAGAGCCAGCCTATAGGCCCTTGGAGGCAGAACACAAACCGGGAAGGAACCTAGGTCCTCGAGTCAATAAATGACCGAATCCTGAGGGCCTCCTAACTTGGGACTTCGTGTTCTGTGAGCTAAGAGCTTTTCCTCCAACTGAGCTGAGGTTTTTCTGTTACTTGTAGCCAAAGGTATTGCTATGACTGTGCCCATCTTCAGACTCTACTATGCTGTGTATCCTTAGTCCAGCCCTCTGGCCCAGGCATCTCCTTCTGAAGCACCAGCATGGACAGGTGTCCTCCCTGGGCCTCAGCTTTGACCTGAACAATGAGGCAGCAGTAGGTGAGGGGTGAGAACACAGCCGTGCTGCTCACCTGACCCAAGCTCCAATCCCAGCTCCAAATGACACCTGCCACCTTCGCTTGAGCCCCTTCCCCTCAGTGAGCCCCAGCTTCGTCCTCTGAGGAACGAAGTGATGACAGCACCTGCCACACGAGATCGTATGTGCAAAGGGCTCACTCAGCTCAGGCTGGGGCACCGGGATGTGTTCCTCGAGCCGCAGTTACACAGGGATGTGGTGTGTCCAGGGGCTCAAGGTCCAGAATCTGGGTTCATCCAGGACTGGGGGGGGGCACCCAGGGAGGCTATGCTTTTAATCTGTGTTCTGTATCAGGGAGCACTGAAGATTTTGTTGGAGCTAAAGGTTTACGAAGAAAGCTGGAAAGCCACAGCCTGGATGGAGAAAACCACACAGCTGCATGGGCACGTGCAACACTCTGCTCTACATGGGTGGCTTGGGGTAGGCAACAGGCACAAAGGGAGCTGTACCCTGCCTTCAGGAGGAAGGGCAGTGGCAGAGCAGGTGGTAGTGCCAGTGCTGCCTGCACGGAGTCTGCGAGCACGGCCAGGCATCTCACAGGTGTCACTTCATTTCGTGGCCCCAGCAACCCCACGAGGCAGGAACTACCACCATCCCCAGGTTTCAAGTCGAGAAACAGGCCCACAGAGATGAACTGACTTGCTCCGAATGACACAGCTGGTACGGGACAGAGTCAAGATGCAACCCCACGTGGTCTAGCTCAAGAGGGACCCCAATTTTAACCAGCAGCCTGTCTTGTCAACGACAACAGCAGTCACGATAAATACACAGAAGTGAACATAAAACTAGCAGCAGCTGGTATTTCTGGACCCATAAATGTCTCAGGGTCCTGTGCTGGGTACTTTAATGCATGATATTGGTTCCTCTCTGCTGCCTTAGACCACAGAGCCCGCCCTCACCCCCTCTTTACGGATGGGGAAACGGAGCCTGAGAGAAACGAAGGAGCTTGATGGAAAGTACATGGCTGGTTAGTGGTAGAACTGTGATATGGACATAGGCCATCAGATCAGAGCCCGGGGGGGACACAGCACTGCTCACCCGACACTCCTGGGTGGGCCCGTGGGCCCTTGCCGCTTGGCTTTAACTGCTGGCCAGCCTCGCTCTCTGTCCCTGCACGTGGCTCCAGTGAAGGAGCACTGAGTGTCCACGTTCTGCCCTGTGGCCTTGGGGGCAGAAGTGGTGGCTCTTCAGAGAGTGGAAGCCATGGGGTCAAAACTGATGCAGGTCCCACCAGTACTGGCCACCTCCAACAACTGCCGCCCACCCACCATCACAGCGGCTTCCTCCTGCCCACCCCCAAAACCCAACCAGGGGAGCCTGGCAACACCCGAGTCAGGTCACAGCCCTCTTCTGCTCAGGACTCTGTGGTCACAGTCAGAGTCCTCTCTGTGCTCACAAGGCCTCACCGCATCTGATCTGTCTCCCCTGCCCCCAGCTCTTCCTAAACATGTCAGAAACATTTTCACCTCGGGGCCTGGACACTGCTCCCTCCCCCAAGATCTCCACATGGTTCCCTCTGTCCCTGGAGAGGGCCTGGGTGACTCTCTGAGGAGGTCTCTGTCACGTGTGACCCCAGCCTCCCGCCAACGCAGGCAGGGTGTGCCCCAGCGGATCCCAAGGCCCCCGCATTACCTTTCGGGGCTGTGCCCCCACAACGGTATCCTGGAGGCTCCGGTAGCACAGCCTGGGGAAGCGCGGCCACGTGCTTCCTGCTTGCCTGGGAACGCCCGGCTGTGTCAGCTCCACGTGGAGCCAGAGCCTCTGACTGCCCCTAAACAGCTCTGACAAATTGCTCTGGAAACCCCGGAAGCTGTGGAGTGTGTGCTGCCTCAGGAGAGGGCAGGGGGCCAGGTGGCTGCCCGCCTGGGATCACTCAGCCCACTGCGGTGCCCACAGCAGGCGCCGGCGCCTGGCTGTGCGCCCGGGAGCCGGGCTCCCATGACGAACGTCTGCGGGAGAGTCTGTGAAGTCACTGAAGTCATCGATGGGCACAAGCCACTACAGGCTGCAGGCTGCAGCAGCGTCCATGGCAGGGCTGCAGTGCAGGAGGGCGTGGGTGGGGGTGGGGGGACTCCCCGCTCAGGCAGGACAGGGCCCATCCCTTTCCTTGCAGCCCCAAAGTTCGCCAGCAAACTCTCTCCCTCCCACCCCGGAAACAATCCGCTTTCCTCAGAGTGTTTTTCTCCCCAGGCCTTATCGCCGCCTAGCACGTTAATATTTCATGGTTACTGTGACGTCTGTCTGTCTGTCTGTTTCACTCCCTCTCCAGGAGTGTCAGCTCCACAAAGGAGGGACTCAGGTTAGTTCCCTGCTGTATCACCCTGTTGGGCACAGTGCCTGGCGCACAGTGGGTGTTCCAGTGGTCAGGCCTGCCCAGCCTTGCTCTCCTCTCCTCAAGAGTGTCATGTTTCCTGTCTGCAGCAGCCTTCTGACACTCAGCGCTCTGCCCTGACCCTTACACAGCTCACTGGCACTGTCCTGGACCTGTATACATCACCCGCCTAGGCGCCCACGGTTGCTGTCCTTCGGGCCAGGCCCCCTTCCTTCTCACTGCCATCTTGGCCTCAGCCCTATCCCTGACACTTCGCCTCCAACCTCGCATACACCTGCCAGCACTACTCTTTCCGCGGAAACCTTTCCTTGCTGCCCACAGCTCCTAGGATCAAGTCCAAACTCTGTAACATGGCTGACAGGGCCTTGTGTGGTCTGGCCCTGACTGACCTCCCCCCCAACTTCCCATCTGCTGCCCCCTCAATTTCTACACTTGAGCCAGGGGGTCTGTGTTCAGTGACCTGATAGCACCCACCCTCCTCCTCACCTTGGGGCCTTTGCACACACAGACACCCTCTCCACACCTGATCTTTTCTTTCTTTTTAAAAATATTTCCCCCACACAGCAAAGCATATGTACCATTTAATAAACAGTTAGTTACAAAGCAAACACCTGTATAGCTGCACCCCAGGTTAAGGATATATCTTCAGCTCCCCGAACCACTTTACCTGCCTCCCCTCCTTACCCGTCTCGTCCCTGGCAGAAATAACCCCTCCTTAGGGAAATTATCCCCATCCCCCCAGGCTAGGTTAGACACCCCCACCACCCCTGTACCACATCCACGCTCAGATCCCAGTGGGTCTCCTCCATAGGCTCTTCCTTAGCCTAATCCATACGTTCCTTCGTATGTATTTGCTTGCTGTCCCCTCTGGTACTGTCTGTGCCAGGAGAGCTGGGGGGCCCCTGTCTGCCCGCAGTGCTTAGCCGAGGGCCAGTACATGGTAGGTGACCACCATAGGAATAAACACAAGGTGCTATGCTGTGGAAGTAGAGACAAGGATGGCTGCTGGGCACTTGTGCCTGCCCCTGGGGAGCCGGTGAGCAGCAGGCTGTCGCTGCAGCTTGGCTCCTGGGAATGGGCAGTTGACAACAGATGCAGAAGCAGCTGGGCTGCCTGAGGCAAGGGGTAATGCAGCCAGAGGCCACCTCAGGGGGGCCCCCTGAGCAGAGGTGCTTAGTGACGCCAGGGAACTTGTGTCCATTGAGATGGGAAGACTGTGGGAAGATCAGTGGAGTGCGGTGGGAGTGAGACCACGGCGGGTCTTGCACATCTTCTGTCTAGAACACTGCCCTCCTGGGTCCCTGGTTAGCTCAGCTTCTTATATCCAGATAAACCCTGCCTGTCCCAGGGTCAGGACTCTCCTGTGGGCTCCCATATCCCAGGTGCTTTCCTCTCCTGCTCTGGGCTTTGAGCCTTGAGAGGGCAGGCCTGGGGCTGTGTCAGTCACCATGGTGTCCTCCATGCTGCCTGTAACAGGCTTGAGCCAGGAGTCATTCTGATTTAGTGCGTTTGAAGCAGACCCCATCTTTTTGATTAATTTAACATCCCCTGTGACTAATGACAGCCAGGCTTGAGGTCCATTGCCAGGCACTGTTCTAAGGGCACAACACACATGAACTCATTTAATCCTCACCACATCCGTGTGAGGTAGTTAAGTGACTTACCCCCCCATTTCACAGGTGAGAAAATTGAGGCCAAGAGAGGTTCAGTCATTTGCCTCAAGCCACAGAGCCAAGGCAAGACAGAGGGGGGCTCGAACTCCAGCGGGCTGGCTCTGGAGCCCACACTCATCTACCATGAAGCTGTTTCTTTAAATAAACTCCCTTAATTTTCCTGAACTTGTCCAAGGCAATATCTCTAAAATCAGGGGGATGAGTGGCAACACTTGGTAATACTCATTAAAACAAACATATACCCATTTAAACTACAACATTTCCCCCCCCTTCCACCCAAATCATCTCAAGCACCCCATTTTGGGAAACAGTGTTTCACACTCCAGCCTGGTTGCCTAGGAGAAAACTTCGGGAAGCAGCTCTAATGAGTAGATAAGACTGATTTGCAATTAGCATCAATTGTCTGTATGCAAATTGTAACTCGCAACCGCAGGGCCGGCTTTTGTAGCAGACTCCCCTCCCATTTCATTGTCTTCATTTCTGGGTTCAGCAAATCCTTCTCTCAGACACAGGGTAAACTTGTACCCACCTCTGCCTCAGCCACAGTCTACTTCACTCTGCTGCCTCTCTGTCACAGGGTTCGCCACTTTACAGTTCCTCAGGTGCCCTGGCAGGGGCCTGTGGCCAGCAGAGGGGCCATCACAGCTGAGACCTGGGACCTTTGAGACCCTCTCCATAGGTGCACTTTGACATCTGTGTCAGTGATGACCTGATTCTCATCTTTCTCTCTTAACGCTGGGCTGGCGGGCTGAGGTGAGGGCTGGGGGTGGCAGCCGAATGTACCATATTTGGCCGTGTACAACGCGCACCCACGTTTTTGGCCCCAACTTTCAGGGGAAAAAACTTTTGTTTTAATTTTTTAATACAAATTTTAATTTCTTTATATTTAGGTACTCGTTTTTTATATTATAAAGGAATTTTTAGCATTTATTTTTTAACATTATTTTGCACATGGATATTGTTATTGATTTCTCGAGTTACAGTTTTAGCTCATAAGCATAAATAAAACATTTATATATTAGTTAGTTAGTACATAGTTAGTACTACCTATGCATAGTGCACATTCTTATTTTTCCCTCACAAATTTGGGCAAAAAAGTGCACATTATACGTGGCAAAATATGGTGCTCGTTATAATTCTTCAGCTCCCAGCAGTGTCTGGGACAGGACAAATTCCCAAGAAATATTTGTCAGTGAAGTGACGGAGTCAAAAGAGTCGGTGAGTTGCAATGATTAAGTACTCTCTGTCCAGGGAGGTGGGCTGAGACGGACACCTGGGACATGCTTTCTCCCGACCTCACCCATCTCCTGGGTGTGACTCAGGAGGTCTGTGGACCTTGGGGGAGGAAGCACTGACATATGGGCACTCCCAAATACGGTACTTTCCAAATCTGCCACAGAACCACTGCTAAGTCATGACATCACTTCAGGAGGTGTCAAGCAGCATTCCAACACTTTCAACAGATGAGACGAGATCCAAGGGATTCGCACACAGTCAGGCTAAGTATTGTTTAGGAAATTTTTGCTTCCTTCTTTTTAACGTGGATATTTCTGTATGAGACATATGTGCACACAAGTCCCCTGTGCTTGTCAGGGAGGTCTAAGGCCACTGCCTGGGTCTGGACTGGCAAAGGTGCCAGGAAGCTGAGGGAGGTGAGGCCCCCTGCTGGGGGTCCCAAACCCAGCTGGCCCTGCTCAGGTGTGGTCAGGGGAAGGAAGGGAGGCTCCCTTAGGGGACTTGCCCTGGGGATGGAAGCTCAGTAATCCTTGCCTGGGGCTGCAGACCTCCGAGTGGGCCCACGGACCAGGCTGAGCCCTGTGATTGCAGAATGATTTTTCTGGGAGGTGGTTCATGGCTTTCATCAGATTCTCAAGATGTGTGGTTCAGACTCTAGGTTACTGGCTGGTCCACGCCTGTTCTTTCTCACGCACTCCCCCTGCCTACCTCTCTACCAGTGATCCTCACACTATGGTCCCAGGAGCTGCCACAGCAGTCTCAACTGGGAACTTTTAAAAACTGTATATTCTCAGGCTCCGCCCTGACCTACTGAATCAGAAACCCTAACTTCCAAAATGTTAATGCGAAATAATAAATATGACTGTTTCAGAGATGTTAAAAGGAAAAATAAACTGAGTGGAGCCCAGTTTCTGTGCTGAACAGCCTCCTCCACTGGACTGTGTGGGGACCACTGCCCTTTAGGCTGGAAGGCTAAACTGTGATATCCCAGACTTCCTTGTACTTGGGATGGTCATGGGACACTGCTTGCTGAAGGAGGTTCTGGGAAAGCTTTTCTTTTCTCCATAGAAAGCGAGCTGCACACACACATGCTGCAATCCTTCCTCTGTTCTCTGCCCCCATGCCCTCCAGGGGCACTGCAGGCATCTAGAGACTAGGACGTTGCAGCCAGTATACTAAAGGTGGTAGTGCTGCCAGACACAGGGTGCCAGGCCTCGAGCCTTCCCTGAGCTGCTGCACCAGCCCGGCCCGGCCCTTGCTGGACCTCCCATCAGGGGACTGTTAAGCCTCTATTTGTTGAGGCCACTGTAGGTCAGGTTTCCTGTGACCTGCAGCCAAATGTACTTCTAACAGATACAGCATGTAACCCAGAAAGCATAAAAACCACTGGTCTCAGAAGGAGGAGAAGGAAAGAGAGACAGAGAGACGGTTAAGAGTGAACCAGAGATAGATGAGACAGTCAGGGAGAGTTTCTCTCTCTCTCCTGGGTCCTGAAAGGCTGAGGGATGGCCAGCAGGGGGTGGTCCATGAGCCTCCTACTTCTGTAAGCAAACTAGTGTGCAAGCATGTATATCTGTGAGCGTGTCTCCAGGGAGGGGACCCTGCCATCAAGACTGTCGGGGAAGGAGAAGGGGTCAGGACTCCCTGAAGGGTCCGGGAGAGGAGCAGTGACTTACCTGGGCTGCCTCGGAGGGTCACGGCTGCCCCCAGCCAGCCCTGTGGGGGTGCTAGAGCCCGAGTTGTACAGCTTCGGTCGGTAGCCCTTGCTCTGGCCAGCAACTGCAGGGGCTGGGGAGGCCTCCCGTCGCCTGTCCACATGGTGGGAGCGCCCGCTGGTCTCGCGCCCGCCCCCGCAAAGGCCAATACTTCCTGGGGGCTTGTGTGGCTTGATTGGCCGAGGCGCCTTGGCCAGCGACACGCAGCTGGGGCTCGAGGTGTAGAGGGTGGTGTCAATGCCGCTGTCGCTGGAGCCACCTTTGGAGAGGGGGTCTTGCTCTGGCTCCAGAGGGTCAAGGGGGTCAAACCAGCGATCGTCACTGTGGCTGCTGGATGCATTGCTGGAGAGGGTATTGCTGCTGGAGTGACTAGAGTACTGAGGCTCTCCCTGAAAGGCAAGAGAAGGGTGTTATCCCTAGACTCCAGGGTGGGTGCAAACTTCCCCTCCCTGGGTCCTCCCTCTGCCTGAGTGTGGCCTCTGGAGCCAGACAGCTTGTGACTCTGGCCCCCTCACTTACTGGCCATGTGACCTTGGGCAAGTGCCTCAGTTTCCACACCTATAAAATGGAGTTGATAATAACCCTGCCTCATGGAGCCGACTGGAGGGACAAATGACATTATGTACGTATCGTGAGCCCGTAGCTCAAACTCAACACCTCTAAAACTCAGCTCCGGGCCTTCCCTCCTGAATCCATCTCTCCCTGTCTTAATAATGGCTCTTTCAGTTGTCCCACACAAGAGCCTTGGAGTCACCCTGGAGCCTGCTTTTGCTCTCACACCATGTCCAGTAGCTAATCCTGTGACCAGCATCTTCAAAACAGATCCAAAATTCGTCACTTCTCCTCTGAGGCTCCATCCACCCCTGCCTCCTGCTGGACCACAGAAGCAGCCTTCTCGCTGTCTCTCCCGAACCCTACCCTAGTTTGTTCCTACATGCAGCCAGAGGAAGCCTGTGAACACCTGTGCCAGTTCATGTCCCTTCCCTGCTCAGAACCCTCCCGTGCTTCCATCTCGCTCAGGGGAAAAGCAAGAGTTCTTCTCCATCTGGTCCCACTCCAGCCACACGGGCTCCTTGCTGCTCTCTGAGCATGTCAGGGACACTCTCATTTGAGGGCCTTTGCACTTGCTGTCTGCCTGCAATGCTCTTTCCCCTGACTTTCATGGGTCATTCAGTACTTCAGTTAAGGTTTTGGCTTAAAGGTCACCTCTTCAAGGACCTTCTCTAACCACTTCATCCTAAAATAGCAGCACTTGACACTGTCTTTTCCCTTGACTGTGCTTTGTTTTCCTTTCCCAGCAAGGATCAGTTCTTGGAGTTACATGAGGCATCTGTTTACCTGCTTACTGTGGTTGCCCCCACTGGCATGTCTGCTTTGTGAGCACAGAGTTTTGTCTGTTCTCTCCATTAGTGTGGCCCCAATGCCTGGCACACTGTAAATACTCATCAAACACCCACTGAATAAATGGATGTGAACAGACTGCCAAATGCTCACCAAAACTATCTCCTTGTCCTGGGCATATCAGACTACATTTCCCAGCTCCCCTTTCAATGAGATGTAGTCTTTTTTTCCTTTTTTTTTTGGTTGGTTCCCTGGTCGGGAATCGAACCCAGGCCATGGTGGTGACAGAGCCGAAGCCTAGCCACTACACCACCAGGGAACTCCCTGAGATGTGGTCCTGTGATAGAGTCTTGGCCAATGCAACATAAGTGATTTATGCTATTTTCAGGCCTGAGCTACAAAACTGTCCCACATGAATCTCTCTCTCTCCCACCTCCATCTGTTGGAAAGAGGCAGAGATTCAGCAGAGGTCTCTGAGGCCTTCTGGAGCCACAAGAGGGAGGGAGTCTGGGCTCCTGAAAGCATCATGTGATCAGCTGCTCACTGAATACCCACGATAAACTGTTATATGAGAAGGAAATAAACTCCAACTGTGTGAGGTCACTGAGGTCTGGGAACTGTCTGTGATAGCAGTTAACCTACCGTTACAGACTGAATGTTTGTGTCTCTTCCAACTTGACACATTGAATCCTATTCCCACTGCGATGGTATGAGGAGGCCGGGCCTTTGGGAGGTGATTAGGTTATGAGGTGGAATCCTCATGAATGGGATTTTAAAATCTTTATATATATTTACCTATCTAAATCTGTATTTACATATTCCTCATGAATGGGGTTATAAAATCTGTATGTATGTTTATGTCCTTATAAAAAGAGACCTCAGAGAGCTTCCTTGCCCTTTCCTCCATATGAGAGACAGCTGTCTATAAACAGGAAGCAGGCCCTCACCACACACTGAATCTGCCTGTGCCTTGATTTTGGACTTCCCAGCATCTAGAATGGCAAGAAATAAATGTCTGCTGTACATAAGCTACCCATGTATGCTATTTTTGTTATAGCAGCCTGAGCCACTGAAGATACCTACCATGACCAATGTAATAATGAGGCACTTCTGGCTGGAGGAGGTGAAGGCATTACCTATAGATCAGGGGTCCTTAACCCCTGGGCCAAGGACCAGTAGCGTCCATGGCCTGTTAGGAACTGGGCCACACAGCAGGAGGTGGGCAGTAGGCAAGCAAGTGAAACTTCATCTGTATTTACAGCTGTTCCCCATGGCTCACATTACTGCCTGAGCTCCGCCTCTTATCAGATCAGCAATGGCATTAGACTCTCAAAGGAGTGTGAACTCTCCTGTGAACTACACATGCACATCCCCCCTCCCCCTACACATCCAAGGAAAAACTGTCTTCCACAAAACCGGTCCCTAGTGCCAAAAAGGTTGGGGACTGCTGGTCTGGATGACATGGTTGGTGAGGGCTGGAGCCAGGATGTGCACTTGGCTGGTTCTAACTCCAGCACTTAGCCCCTCTGCTAGAGTGGAAGGAGGCAAAGGTGCTCACGTGTGGCATCCAGAGGCCCACAGCCACACTAGGCAGGTAGAGCTGCCTGGCCCACAGTAGTCACAACAAGCCAAGCAGCCAACTCCTACCACCCTGACTCCCCAGGTGGGGCAGGTGGGGCCCAGACTCACTTTGGAATGCCTGTTGGGGGAATCTTTGCCTGCTGCGTCCTGCCTGGAGGCGTGCTTGCTCCCGCTGCTACCAGCCAGGGCTGAAAGTCGGGCCTGGGCGGGCACATGCCACAAAGGCTCTGCAGGAAGACAGGAGACACACCAGCAGTTAGAGGTGACTCAGACCCTGGACCAAGTCTGAGTCAGGGTGGAATCTAGCCTTAATATCTGTTTTGCTGGAACCACCCCTCTGCGAGCTTGTTTGCTCAGTTCACACAGGGCCATGACCCCACCAACTTATGTCTTGGGGTATAACAACACTCAGTAATAGTACTGACTGGGCACTGACTCTATGCCAGGCCCCATTCTAGTGCTTTGCATGGGTTAACTTATCGCAGCCTTTAAACAATCCTCTGTTGTCATCCTCAAAAGAGGTAGAACACATTTTCGTCTTTACTGGCCATTTGGATTTCTTATTTTGTAAATTACTTGTTCACATCCTTTACCCAGTTTTCCATAGGACTGACCACCTTTTATCTTATTGGTGTGTAGTTTTCCTTATATGTACAAAGCAACAATCCTTTGTTGGTTAAATATACAAATGTTTTTGTTAAATAAAAATGGAATCATGATAAACACTGTCCTACAAGTTGATTTTCACTTTATAATACACTTACGTTTGCTTTTGCTTTGTATCTTCATAGTACACCTTCCCATCATTCAACATGAAGCTGTCTTATTTTTAATAGCTGTACAGTATTCCATCATGTGAATGGACACCAATTATTTAAATAGTTTTCTATCGATGGACATTTAGGTTATTTTCAATTTTCCTTTTATAACAATGTTTTGGTGGCCTTCCCTCAACACAAAACTTTGAGCAAGTATAGGATTGAGTCTGGGACAGAATTCTGTAAGTGGAATTGCTAGTTCAAATGAGAAACAAGTTTAAAGTCAATGATGGCTCGTGTGGGTGTAAATTAATCTGAACACCCAAAGCCAATGAGCCTGAACTGAGCACCTGACCTTAAAAAACAAACAAACAAAGACTCCCACCAATGGAAGGCTAGTTAGTATCTATGAATTTTTTTTTTTTTTAAGTATCTATCAATCTTATAGATACTCAGGGGAGGTGGACCTGGCAGGCCAAGGCAGCACACTCAGGGTCACTGCAGAGAGTAGCCTAGCTGGCACTGCCACTTTGTCACCTACTCTACCTCTGGAGACAGTTTTCCCTCTTTGGAGCATCCCACACACTCAGGAGGTGCTAGTACCCTGGGAGGCAGCCAGCCCATGCCAAAAAACCATATTTCTATAGAGAGCCATGCCTGTGGCCTTCACGTCCAGCCTTAACTACCACCTGGGACACCAATGATGCAACATTTCTGCCTCTGGACCTCTCCCCTGACTTTAGACTTGTATATGACTGTCTCACAACACTTCCACTGAGGGTCTGCTGGGCACCTCCCACTGAACACGGCCAAAGCCAACTCCTCATCTTCCCCTGAATCTGCATCTCTCAGTCCTTCCTGCTCAGTCAATGGTCGCACCATCCCTTCAGCTGCTCAGGCCATAAACCCGGTATCGTCTTCGACTCCTCTCTTTTCACCCACATCGTGGCATCAGGAAATTCTCTACCTTCAAATGACCGTATCTAGAACCCAGCCATCTCTCTCCCTCCACTGTTCCCCCATGGCAAGAATCTTTGCAAGAATCTCTGAACACCTGAGTCAGATCCTATTGCATATGTGCACCGAGCCCAGTGGCTCCCATCCTGGTGGCTGCCACCCACTCTGAGCCAAGGACAAAGTCCCCACCGCATGTTCTGTCCCTGTCACCTCCCTAGCCTCATCCCCCATCAGTTCTCCAGCCACAGAGGCCTCCTGCTGCTCCTCTAAGACCAGACTCACTGCCCCCTCAAGGTCTTCAACTAGCTGCTCCCTTTCCCTGGAATGTTCTCCTCCCAGCTGGCTCTTCTGCCTGAAACGTGATTGGTTCAGTGATCATCGCAGACTCTGTCAATCTCTCTCAGCACTGTGGTAGCTCCCACTTGACACTCAGCATTGCTGGTGAGTATTTATCACTGTGTACCCTTTCCGTTGTCCGTGATTCCCCGCAGACCATCGGTTCCAAGCAGGCAAAGGAGGTGCCTGTCTGGTGTACAGCCTGATGTGTCATTAGTGAAGGGCCAGGTCCTTTCCCGCCAGCTGCTCCAGTGTCCCTGGCTTTGCCCTTGGCAGGCGCCAATCCTGGGCCCTGCACTGGACCTCTGGGTCTCCTGCTTCACCCTTGACATGCTGGGCAGGTGAGAGACGTGGATTTGGATGTGCGAGCCATGCTGAAACTATCACCAGGCATGGACATGGGGCAGCTGGTGTTCCTGGGGATACCTGGGTACTCTGAGGCTTGAAAAAGGCCCACATTCTCTGGGTGAGGAATTATGGGTCGTGTCTGTGGGCGGTGAGGGTTAAGGAGAGGTTCTAGAACCCAACAAGCTTTGGTTCAAATCTCAATGATGCCACTTAGCAGCAGGAAACTTGGACAAGTGACAACCTTACTGTGCCTCATTGGCCTCATTTCTAAAATGGGGCAGTAAAAAGTGCCCAGCCTGTTGTGCTCCTGAGGTGATGAAACAGGAGGGAATGTGGGGTGCCCAGTCCAGTGCTGGGCATATGACACGCACAAAGAACTGTGCTGCTGTTGCTGATCACCATCATTGGAGCCGGGCTGGGCAAACCCCCACGGATGTCATGGTACTGACTCCCCCTACCTACCATGAACCACCTTTTCTTTGGGTCTTGAATACATTCTAGACTTCGTGATGATGGCCCTGATTTGTGTGGGGTGTGGCGGGGAGTGGGAGGAGGTGTTAGTTACCTTATAACCAGGTCCTAAGGAAGTGAGAGGGGAACCAAGCTCTAGAGGACAGACAAGGGGAGAAGGGAAGGACAATGGTGAGTTTCTGTGACACCTTATTTGGGGCCTAAGGTGAATACTGAAAAAATTTCCTCCCTGTTTTATACTTTGGTGTAATGAAATCACCAAGCAACACTCTCCTCTTTTTCTGAATTGGATGGGGGAAAAACATACAAATCTGTGTGTCTCGGAGCAAAGATCACAAACTTGCAGACAGGGACAGGCAGGAACAAGTGTGCTGGAGGCAGGCAGAAGGAGAGCAGGGTTGGGAGGTGACCTCTGGTCTCAGGTCGAACCACTGTCCTTGGTTTAAAGGAACCTTGGGGATAGGGTGCCAAGGACCCCTCTAGGCTGCTAATTCTGGGCATGCAACCTCTTCCCCACCCCACAGTGCCCTGGGGGGCTGGTGGCGTGCTCACATGTCATCTCTTGAGCTGCATGGAAATTCTGGAACATCCCCTAAGTGGCTATCTCCATTTCTTCTTCCTCCAATGTCAATGTTCTCTGACAGTTCATTGATTTTCTATCTTTAGGACCCAGCCATTCATCTGATGGTTCTCAAGACTTCAAAGGGCTCTAAGTTTGCTACGTGAAATTTTGTTTTATAGAGTGATCTCGGTGTATGTGCCCATGATAGATAATCATTCTCTACAGGAGAATAAACAGGTGTCATCAGGCAACAGAAAATTGCAAATTAAAACCACAATGTGCTACCACCACATGGCTGAAATGAAAAGGTTGGTGACAATATGGAGCAACTACAACTCTCAGATGTCACTGGTGGGTGTATCGAGTGTTTTGTCACGGCAAAGGTTTGGTAGCCTCTTATAAAGTTCAACATATGACCCAGCAATTCCGCTTCCAGGTGTAACCCAGCAGATATGACCTGTGTTCATCAAGAACAGCCCCAAACTGGAGACCACCCAAACATCCATCAGCACTGCAATGGGGTAATCAACTGTGAGTCATTCATACAATGGAATACTACTCAGAAATCGCATCGCTACATACAATTGCATGGCCGGTTGCTACCAATGTTAACACTGAATAACAGAAGTCAGACACATACACAAAATGCATCCGGTGTGAGTCTATATTCTGTATATATGAAAGTCAAAACCAGGGAAGATGAAGTTCGGCTGTAGAAGCAGGATGGGGTGGCTTGTGCAGGTATTACCTGGGAAAGGTCTGGGGGCTTTTGGAGGCTGGCCGAGCTCTGCCTCTTGTACCAGGTGTGCAACACGGCATGTTCACTTTGCAATATGTTATCATGCTAGACACTCACAATTTAGGATCTTTTCTCAGCATGTGCTATAGACGTGTGACAGTAAAAAAAAAAAAACCAAACAAACAATACAGGAGGGTCTGTGTAAGGAAAAGCCTCAGAACACAGTGAGTTCTGCTCCCGAGAGCATCACTTTTAGTCCTTTGCAATGCTTCTCCCTGGCAGCCACCACCTCCATGTCACACACCTGTACTCTTGAGTCCTGACTGACAGTGCTGGCCGATGCCCTCTCTGGGTGGAGAAGGATCCGGCTCAGTGGCACCTGCTGCTCCCCTGGGTGACCTCTCCAATCTTATGTATGGCCCTTATGGCATGCTTTTGCATTCTATCCATCTGCCAGGAAGAGGGGTGTCACCCATTAAACTGTAAGTGGAACTTACTATCAGGGGAGGCAGGCAGGCACAGCTGCCTGGGGGGCCCTACCTGGCTTCTGGCGCTCCATGGTGCTCTCCTGGCTGGTCAGGCCACCTGAGGAGGAGTCGCCGCTGGACATCCCATCGTGGCCAAAGTGGGGGTCAAAAGATAGCAGTGGGTGTGGGGTGGCCGCATACCTGCAAGAGCGAGAGGAGGTAAGCACAGGGTGAAGGGCTGGTCTGCCAAAGTCCACCTGAGCCTGAGACTTGTTCTGTGGTGGGTTTTAAACACAGGGAGGCTCGCAGTGGCCTCCCTGTGGAGGGGAAGCTAGGTGAGTAAGCCTGGAAACGTGCTATTAACTCAGAGGCAGGGATGGGTCTCACCTGAGAAGCGTGCCAAAGTGGTGGCCGGGAGGGCGGGGCGGGGGGGACCTCAAGGGAGGAGGAGCAGAAGCCACTTAGGCCAACGGCTTCACCCATCGGCTCTTCAGGGGACCTGTTTTTTGTATGTGAAATGGGGTGAGCTGTTATTAGCAGCTTCACCCACCCCCAACCCCAGGCCTGTCTTGGGCTCCCTTTCTCGCTGGTAGGCCAGGTGGGCTGGGGTTCAAACCTCACCACTGCCTCTTGCTCAGCCTCAGTTGCCCTAGCTGTCAGGAGGCGATCACAGTGGTTCCTTCCTCACAGGATTGAGTGACATCCTGGGTGCCTAGCACTTAGCCTGAGCATGATACAACGCAGGGTGAGTTGGGACAACTGGCCAATAGGCTAGAACTCTGTGGGTGTCTGCTGGAAGAAAGCCGTACAGGGAAGAAGGTGTGGGCTCAGGCTTCAGAACAAGGTGAGCTGGGCTCGAACCCCAGTTCCATCTTTTACTAGTGGAGTGACCTTCGCTGAGCAAGTGCTCATTAGTTTGAGCTTCAGTTTTCCCATCTGAAAAATGAGATGGTATTTCCTAACCCACACAGTTGTGGCGTAGATGAAATAAAGTTACCTCCTAGATAGATTCTTCGGGAGGGAGGCTCTGCGCACCCACAGGCAGGAGCTGAGATCCCAGTGGCACTCTCTATGCCCTGGACTGAATCTTGTGAACACCTCCCAACGCCCATTCCACCTCAGATCAGAGCCAGTCATGGCAGAAACTCTGCTCCCTGCCTGGGGATGGTTCAGGGACAGGCATATGACACAGTTTTGGCTAATGAGACGTGAGAGGGTGTGAGTTATTACGAGTCCCACAAAATACTTCTGGTTCTCTATGTGGCAAACTCACTGCAGGAATGCATTCCCTGGCCCCTAGAGATTGACTGGGTGGGGCTTTGTGACTAGTTCTCGTCACTAAGTTGAGTGGGAAGTGATTTGGAGATAGTGGCTACTTGTGCAGCAAGGGTCCTGAGAGGTCCCCTGCCAACTGGCAGTGGAGCTGCAGCATGGGTGTGAAATAAACCCTTGCTGATGTAAGTCACTGAGATTTTCAGGTGGTTGATACCCAGCATAACCTGACTGAAATGGGAGAAGTCTGCTGAGGGGGATTCTGGGACAAGTCTTGTGCTCCCAAGAGAGAGGATGAGGAAAGATGGCTTCTCTTCTTCATTCAGGCACTACTGGGTACAGATATAACACCACGAGCCGCTGCTGCCCTCTCGCTAACAGCCTGAGGATGAGGCCAATGCCGAGGGTGGAAGACAGGAAGCGGAAGGAACTGGGCCCTTGATCATGTTGTCAAGATGCTGGATTAACCCTCCTCAGAGCCTGCCCTGCCTCTGAGCCTCCTTTTCTGGGAGATGATAAATTCCTACAATCAATGTGTGAACCAGCCAAATGTTAGTTACTAGCAGCCAGAAGCGTGGCCCTGTACTCTGGGGAGTTACTGACTTTCTATTCTTCAAGTCGATATTGTGATTCCCCATTTGGCTGCTTGCATCTGCACTTGCAACTTAGGAGGATAATAAACTGGGACCCCCAACATCCAAAAGGGGACTTAACTGACTTTTCTGAGGTCACCTTGCTGGCTGGCACAAAGCCAGGGCTGTCTCTGCAAAGACCAACTCTAAACCCCTGGGCTTCAGCGTCTCCAGGGCAGGCAGGACAGGGCTGCTGCAGAGATGTCCTGGACCTTTGGGAAACTCAACTCTACTCACCTGCCCAGAAAGTACACGTTACCCCTGCCCTCCCTCTCTTGACCTCTAATACCTCCGGGACAGGAAGACGGAGCCCAAACAATAAAAGCAGCAGAAGCCGTCGTCGCCCTACTGGCTGACTTAGCAGCTGGTCAGCCACCTGGGAGAATGTGGCTTCACCACAGCTCAAAGTTGAAGTGTGGATGTGTTCATTTCAGCTTCTCAAACTATCCATATAAAATCCTGAGCACTAAAGGAAAATGTCAGCAGTGGCTGGGGCTGGCCAGAGGAAAGTGTAAGGTGTGAGTGGCAGACACTGCAGGTGGTTCCCCCAATATCTATTTTCTGCTTCTGTCCTGGTAACAGAATCTCAGCTGTATTTGGGGTAGCAATGGCATCAGTTAACAGACTACATTTCCCAGGCTCCCTTGCAGTTCTGGCCAATGAGATACAAGTATTGCAGGTGACTTCCGGGAAATCTCTGGAGGTGTGCTGTGGGTACCGTCACCTCATCCTCGCCATCAGGCTGAAGCTCCAGCAGTCACTTTGACCAGCAGGCAATAGGCCAAGGATGGCAGAGCAACAGTTGAGGAGGAGCCTGGGTCCCTGACAATGTGGGAGAAAGGAAGAGACTATCTCCTCGGAATCACTATTATCTATATTATGCAGCTAAACCTAATCCTAAGTGATCCAACTTAGGATCCATATTTACCATGCTTTCTCTCTCAGATATTGTCCTCAATGAAGACAACCTGTACTTTGTCCACTCATGTAGTAATCCTAAGTGCAAAGTGATTGACCTATGCTGACCATTCTTTGGGGTGCTAACTATGCCCCATTTCTATCATTGCCACATTAGGTCAAGCTGACTGGAAATCAGGACATTCCAGCATCTTTCCGGGCTCAGCTCTGGGTAAAAATCCCCAGAGCAAGAGATCAAATATATCTTCAGTCTCAGCTGGGAAAATTTAAAGTACTCTACCTTTTCTTGGAAGAGGAAATCACTTTAAAGCTAAAGGGCGTTAGTGAGGAACTGACTAGCTACAGTTTCTATACACAGAAGCTGGATAGACTGAGTGACCCTGGGAAGATCAGCCAGGTCAGGCTTCTGGGATGTTGGCCTTGAGCTTCACTTAGCCACAGAGGGAAGTAACAAGACAGACATGAACGTGAGTAACAGCCTCTTGTGAGGATGGGTGAATTATGGGATGACTGGGTAAAAGGCTAGACGGACAGCGTATCCATTGTTGGCTGCCACCCCAATGACCATCATCATCCTTGTTGTTGCTGGTGGAGCCCAGATTTTGCTCTGGCAGACATCCCTCTGCCACATGACTTTGAGTAAATCCTGACAGTTTAAGACAGTCTTGTGGGTCCACTGCAACCTTGCTAATGATTGATTTAGGGGTTTGACAAGTGACCCAGTTCCTTCACTCTTAACAAAGAGAAGATTCTCCCTCTTGTTCTGCAGGGAACTGGCTTTATTTGAGGCCATCAGTAGCCATATGGGTCATGAGTGGAGAAGGTCCAAGAACATCATTGTAGAACCTAACCAGCCCTAGGACCACCCTACTTCTAGACATATCATATGATGCTAAATCCCCTTAATGGTTCCTGCCTTCTTGAGTTAGGTTTTCTGTCACCTGCAGTCAAATGCCTCCTAAGCAATGTACACTCCTTATGGAGCTGGCACAGAACAACATGAAAATAATCAAAGCCAACCAGGTGGTCTGATGAGCAGCAGTCCAGGACCAGTCCAGCCCTGCAGGCTTGCTGAGCTGGGCATGTGATTCTGTACTCAGTGGTTTGCTCAGCTGCACGTGAAAGGGCGAACTCCTGAGGACAGGGGCAGCCTCTGTCAGCCTCTGTGCCTCAGTTACCAGCATGGGTGCCGGCTTAGTGGTTACAGTCATCACCCTCATGGAGCACTTACCATGTGCCAGGCACAGTTCCAAGTGTTCTCGAGAACAGACTCCCTGAATATTCTCAACACTGCTCAGAGACAGACATTTTACATGTGAGCAAACTGAGATGCAGAAGTCACTTGTCCATACTGATAAGGGACAGGTCATCTTACCACCACCTTGTTGCTCAGTAAATCTAGGATGGGGTCTGAGACGGTCTGCCTGTGAGGGCCTTTGCTTTCCTAAAAGCCTAATGAATTTGGCATTCCTGGAGAAGACAGCAGGAGACAGAGGAGTCCTGTAGGGAGAATGCCTGGGGCTGGGCCGGAATGTCTGGTTTGGTCCCATGGGCTCCAGGATGTCGTGGGGCTACTGTGTAGCAGGAAGAGAGGGAAGGGTCTGAGGCCAAAGGTCACCGAGCCAGCCCGACCTGCTCCCAGCCTCTTACTGCAGGCTGGTGACTGCCCACAAAAGACACTTCTCAGGGTTTCAGGGGTGATGTGTGCTCAGAGTATTTGGCAAAACCCGGCACCCAGCTGTTGACAGAGATAAAAAAAATGCTGAGATCCGGACTGCAGAGAGCAGAATCGGACTCTACCAGAGCACTGGGAAGAGAGGGGTAGGCTGGGAAGAGCTAGAGTCCAAGGGAAAAGTGTTATTTTTCCCACTTGCTGATGCCAGAGAGCCTGGAACACAAAATCACAGTTGTCAAGTGCCACTGATTTGTGTGTGGAGGAGGATTCCAGCAGGGATCACGCATGTCGCCCTAATTTGGAGGATGAGCTCAGAGTCCTTCAACAAGCAGGGGAGCTCAGGGTCATGGTCAGTGCTTCGGAATCACGCAGGCCTAGGTGTCTGTCCTGATTCTGCCACTGTCCAGAAGAGTGACCATGACCAAGTGGATTCACGTCACTGAGCCTCAGTTTCCCCTCTGTAAAATGAGGTAATTCAACTTACCTACCCTATGAAGTTGGTAGGAGCACTCACTGAGATCTTGCATATAGATCAATGGAACAGACCAGAGAACCCAGAAATAGACTCATGCAAATGGGCCTAATTAATTTCCCCTCCTAAGGAATTTTTGCTTTAAGGAGCCAGAGTGATATAAATGGAGCCTTTGCAATAAATGATGCTGGAGCAAACTGGATATCCATAGGCAAAAAAAGGAACCTCAACCTAAACTGCTTATCATGTGCAAAAATTAACTTAAAATGGATCATGGACACAAATGCAAAATATCAAACTTCTAGAAAAAAAATCTGAGAAAATCTTTAATACTCAGGTCGAAGCAAAGGATTCTTAGACTTTACACCAAAAACATGGCTCATAAAAGGAAAAAGATGATCTGGACCTCATCGAAATTAAAACTTGCATTTGGTGAAAGGGTGTGTTAATAAGATGAAAAGCCAAACTAAAGACTGGGGGGAAAATATCTGCAAATCACCTATCTGACAAAGAACCCGTATGTAGAATATACAATGAACTCTCCCACACTGAAAAACCATGAAACCAATTAGAAAATGGGCAAAAAGACATCTCACTGAAGAGAGATAGACAGTTGGCAAATAAGCAGCTGCAAAGATGTTCTACATCGTTAGCCATTAGAGAAATGCAAACTAAAGCCACAGTGAGATATCATTACACACCTATCAGAATGGCTAAAATGAAAAACGGTGATGACACCAACCAGGGGAGAGGCTGTGAAGGAACCCACTCACTCACACACCGCTGGGGGGAATGGAATGTATCATGGACAGCTGCTCTGCAAAATAGTTTGGCAGTTCCTTTTAAAACTAAAAGTGGACTCAACCACACAGTAAGCAATGTGATTTTTTTTTTTCCTGAACACTTCTCTAGGTGCAACACAGAATAGTCAGCATACCCACCGGCTGAATTAACACTGTTCTCCATTTGGTGAGCAAGGAGCACTCTTAAAAACATCTCCCTGCCCAACTCTGAGGTATAGCTGTAACTGTACAGTGTAACAACACTGTAATGTATTTAAAGTGTACAACTTGATGAGTTGATATACATATACATTATAACATGATTGATCACAATCAAGTTAATTCACACATCTATCATCTCACATAGTTACCTTTTTTTGGGCAGGGGAGAATGCTTAAGATCTACTCTCTTAGTAGTTTTCAAGTGTGCAATACATAATTATTAACTATTGCCAATATGCTGTACATCGGATCCTCAAATAACATCTCATAATTGCATCTCATCTTAGTACCCTACGAGCAAAATCTCCCCCTTTTCCCCACTCCAAGTAACCACAACTCTAGTCTCTGTTTTTCTGAGTTTGACTTTTTTTTTGGACTCTGCATATACGTGATACCATACAGTATTATGTCTTTCTCTGTCTCACTTATTTTATTTAGCATAACGCCCTCCAGGTTGTTCATCCACGCTGTCACAAATAACAGAATTTCCTTTTTATGGCTGAATAATATTCCATTGTGTATATACACTACATTTCCTTTATCCATCTGTCGAGAGAGGTTTAGGCTATTTCCATCTCTTGGCAAGCAACTATATTCTCGGGCATTTATCCCAGAGAAATAAAAACCCATTTTCATGTATGCTCAGGGCATAGATGTTTGTACAATAATAGCCCAAACCCAGAAACTACCAATTACCCTTCAATGGGCAAATGGTTATACAAACTACGGTACTTCCACACCACGGAATACTACTCTGCAATAATCAGGAACTGATTACCATGACCACTTAGATGAACCTCAAGGAAATTATGCTGAGTGAAAAAGATCTATATTGCATGCTTACTTTTATATAACCTTCACAAAGTAACAATAATTACCGAGATGCAGAACAGATTAATGGTTGCCAGAGGTCAGGGATGGGGGAGA
This sequence comes from Lyroderma lyra, assembly GCA_004026885.1. Taxonomy (NCBI): domain Eukaryota; kingdom Metazoa; phylum Chordata; class Mammalia; order Chiroptera; family Megadermatidae; genus Lyroderma; species Lyroderma lyra. The sequence continues at coordinate 53,239 of PVJL010009499.1, forward strand.
CATGTATGGCTATAAAGGGGTAGAATAGGGTAGCAGGAGGGACATTTGTGGTGATGGTGCTTATGTGGCAGTTACACAATTTTGCTACACAGTGATAAATTGCAGAGACACAACACACATACAACTGGTGAATTCCAAATAAGCTCTAGGCATTGCACCAACGTCAGTGCCTTACTTTGACTTTGTATCACAGTTATAGTTATGCAAGATGTTACCACTGGGGAAGTCTGGGAGAAGGGTTCATGGGGCTCCCTACAATTTCTTTTCAATCTCCTGTGAATCTGTAATTATTTCAAATACAAAGTTTAAAAATAAGAGTAATACAGGGGGGGACACCAAGACTTTGAAAACCAAACCAAACCAAACCAAACCAAACCATGCTCCCTGCAGCCATGAGTTAACACCATCCCCATCACCTCTGTTCTTGGCTAATCGCTCTGTGCCAACGGATCCATTGCCAGCCTCGGCCACTGCTGTCACCCAAGGGGCTCCCATCCCCTACAGCCCCCTGCCCCACACCCGACTCCTCTCCATGCCTCCTGCATTTCCCATCATTCTGCTTACTCATATCTGTGGCCTTTACTCCGTCTGGAATGACTTTCTCCCTCTCCTCTCTGGCAAACTCTTACTAATCTCTCAAAGTCCCATTCAAATGTCACCTCCTCTGGGGGTGGGCTGTGCTCCTCCCTCCAAGGCCTGAGTCTATCAGAGCTCTCCTCAGAGTGCACACCAGTCCTAAGACCCTCTGGTAAGAGAGTCCAATATTTCTCCCTGCACCTGGCACACAGAAGCCTCTTTGCTGAATGAAAGCTGAATGGTGGCTATCAGAAGATGAAAGAGTATGTCTTCCCCAATTTTACAGCAGAGGCTTAGAACTGAACAATGGTTTAGTTCAGTGGCTCTCAAAATTTGTTCCCTGCACCAGCAGCGACTGAATTTCCTACTCTAGACCTATCAAGTGGGAAGCTTGGGGGCGAGGCCTAAGCAATGTGCATTTTAAGAGGCCTCCTTCTGGGTGACTCTGAGGAAGGCGAAAGAGTGAGACCCACTGGCTTAGCGGATCAAGCCCTGGTCCTATTTAAAGTAACTCACTAACTCACTCCATGTGCCAGACCCTGTGCTGTGTGATGCTAAAGCAAGCATGAAAAAGGAAGGTCCTCGATCTTGGAGGGCATGCATGCACATGCACACACACATACAACTGGGCTAACAGAATGAACAGTGCTCGAGGCCATGGTCTGGAAATACACAGGGAGCTGGGGGGGCAGGGTGGCAGCACCTCATCCAGTGCTGGGGGGAGGTTCAGGGAAGACTTCCTGGAGGAGAAGCATCAGTGTTTAGGTTGGCAGGATAGGGGTGTAGGAGGATAAAGAGTGTGAACCATTTCCAGGTGGAGGGAAGAACATGAGGAGGGCTCTGAAATGCAAACATACTACCTAGGGAACTGGGAGTGGCCAGTGAGGGTGATGTGTCGCATTGCACAAGGCAGGTGGGGCCTTGGTGACACTAAGGTATCCTGAGGGCTGTAGGACACATGGGGGTAGGGACAGATATGGCCAGACATAGAAAGATTCCCCCTTGCTGCTGAGTGGAGGGCAGACCAGAGGAGGTGGCCAGGGTGGGGCAGTGGGGAAAGGAAGAAGGGGTAGGGGCAGAAATGCTCAGAAGTCTAACTGGATGGACTGCAGCAAGGAAGCTGAGGGAGGGAGACATTCAGAAAGAGGCCGATGGCACTGGCCTGAGGACCGGTGAATGATGGGGGTCCCTAGGACCCTGGAGGAGAAAGGGCACTGGGTACCAGGGCTGAAGGTGGCTGGGGAGCAAGCTGGAGAGCTTGGGTTTCTCCTGAGGGCACTGGAGGCCCTGGGAAGATCCCTCAGGCGGCCAGACTGGGGAAGGATCCAAGGGGACAGGACTGAAGGCTAAAAGGCCATAAAGACTGGGTAATGCTTGTGGCTGGGTCTCGGGGAGCGGGGGTTGGAGAGGTAGATGAATGGCCATGCTGGAAGGCAGATAGTCTTACTCAAGCAAGTGACACAGGTGTCAAGAAAGTGGCAACCGAAATCCTGCTGCAAGGAAAACTAAGGTGAGTCCTGCCCAGGCCAGCTTGGCCCTAAATCTTAAGACACAACCCATCCTCCTGGAGGTCCTGGTGCTCTCTGGGGAGCCAGAAACCACCAGCAAGAAACTTGTGGGGTATGTGCATTTCCTGGGGAAGAAGGGTCCCCCATTGTCCTAAGATTCCTTAATTTGAAAAGAGCGAAGAGATTCTGACCTTTCTGGAGATGGCTTGTATCTGGCGTAGGTGGCAGAGCCTGGGGTGGAGAAGCTCCCAGAAGGCTGTCGGTAGGGAGGGACTTTGTCGGCCCCTGCTGGTGATGCTGTGTAAGGGGTTTCTGGGAAGCTCACAGGCCTAGAACCAGACAGGAGAAAGGGAGGAGGTGGGGGTGAGTGAGGAGGAACAGACAGACTCGCCCCTCGGGCCCAACCACATCCCATCCGCTTCATCTGCTGCCCTCCTGTGGGGATGGAGAGAGGGCTGCTTGGCAAAGGGCAGCAGGAAGCCGGGGACACCCCTGGCCCTCCATCTCCCACGGGGCCCCGCCCATCCCTCAGCCTCTGCCACCCACGGGGGCCTGACAGGAGCTGCCAAAAGCCGAAGACTGTTCTCGCCCACTCCTGGGACAAGATGCTCCTCTTCAGGTTAGATTCTTCCATTTCTTGGAAATTTCCCTTACCCTTTAATATATACCATATTTTGCTGTGTATAATGCACACTTTTTGGTCAAAATTTGTGAGGGAAAAATAAGGAGGTGCATTAATACATGGGTAGTACTCATTCCATATCTATATAAATGTTTTAAATTTTTTAATTTATGTTTATGAGTTAAAAGCGTAACTCTAGAAAGCAATAACAATATCCACATGCAAAATAATACCCTGGGATATAATTGCTTTTTAATAAAAAAAATTTTAAACATAAAATTTCTTGTACCATAATGTTAAAAGTTAAATGCTAAAATTCCTTCACAATACAAAAAACAGGTACCTAAATATAAACAAATAAAAATCTGAATTAAAAAATTAAAATGAAACATTTTTGCCCTGAAAGTTTGGGCCAAAAATGTGGGTGTACATTATACATGGCAATATATGGTAATATATTCAAACGAATTTATCTGTAAGGTATACAGATAAGGTATAGAGGGCTGTCCAGAAAGTATCCAGCCAAGTAATACGAAAAAGAGAGGCATTTATGGCTGGGTTTTTTTCCGGACAGCCCTCATACGTCATCACAATAAACTCCACGCAGCTACGCCATACTTTCTACCTTCTCCCTTCCCTGCCTCCCTTAAGAAGTCATCAGATTCTGTATTTTGTGCTTATCGGTCCCTTAACTTTTAAAAAATACATAGTTTTAACCACACACGATTTAGGGATTTCCAGCCTCAGACACTGAGCTCCCAGCACTGGGCCCTCAGGCAAGAGGCTCATAATGAAAGTTGCAGGGAAGGGAGGCAGTGAGACAGGAAGGCACGAGGGAAAGGAGGAGAGAAGAGTGAGGAGAGGAAGAGACTGGAAAAACGGGGAGGAGAGGACAGGAGGAAGGTGTGGGCCAGGGGTCCAGCC
>PVJL010009500.1:0-56588 GCA_004026885.1 Lyroderma lyra
GTCGCCTTTGCAGCAGGCTGGGAACAGGAACTGCAGCCCTGTGTAGGTCTCCAGGGGGCTTAGGGCTGGGGTGTTATCTTTGCAGTTCAGAGTCCTCGCTCAGCCCTTCTACCACTCAAAAGTTCCAGAGGCTGGCTCCCAAACTCCTTCCGTCCCCAGCTCCCCAGTCTCTCTCCCCTCCCCCAAACTGCGCAGCTCCAAATGGTCAGCAGGGATCACGTCCTGCGTGGTCGGTCTCTGCTCCCTTCCCTCTCCCTGACTCGCCCCTTTCTCGCCAGCCTTCAGGTGTTTACTTGCGATTTGTGGATTTCTCAGCAGCCGGTTTGTCACTCAGGGTCCTCTTTCTTGGCTCCTGGACGGCCATTCAATTTTGTTTTCTGGGAGAGGCTTTAGGAACCTCCTCTCCAGTCACCATCTTGTCCCCTCTATCTAAATTTTTTTTTTAATGGGAGAGAAAACATCACTGATGAAGAGAGGTCAGGACAGCCAGTAATAAGCAGAACTGATGAAAACATGTCAAAAATCTGTTACGTTATGTATCAAAATTGTTGGCTGACTAGAGAACCATATAAGACTAAGTAACCATCAATAGAGAAACAATTAGAAAAATCTTAACTGAAAATCTTGGTATAAGAAAGGTGTGTGCAAAAATGGTCCCAAAGGAGCTCATCAATGAACAAAAATGATGAAGAGTCAAGGTGTACCAAGACTTTTTGGAAAGGCAAGACAATGTTTTCGGCCTGGTGATGAAACATAGATGTACCAATACAACCCTAAAACAAAGTGTCAAAGTACACAATGGAAGTCAGCCAATTCTCCATAACCAAAAAAGTTTTGTCAGTTCAAATCAAGAGTAAAAATGTTGCTTACCATTTTTGATATCAGAGAGATTGTTCATTATGAATTTGTGGCAATTGGACAAATAGTCAAGCAGGTTTACTATTTGGAAGTACTGAAAAGGCTGTGTGAAAAAGTTAGACAAAAATTACCTGAACTACTCACCAACAACTCATGGCTTTTGCATCAAGACAATGCGCCAGTTCACACAGCATTGTCTATACCGGGGTTTTTAGCCAGTAAACAAATAACTGTATTGGAATACCCTCCCTGCTCACCTGATCTGTCCCTCAATGACTTTTTTCTTTCCCCAAAGATAAAGTAAATATTGAAAGGAGGGTATTTTTGAGGACATCAAGGTTATGACAGGTCTGATGGCCATTCCCGAGAAAGAGTTTCAAATTTGCTTTGAAGTGTGAACTAGGTAATGGCATCAGTGCATAGCTTCCCAAGAGGAGTACTTAGAAAGTTACTATAGTGATATTCAGCAATGAGGTATGTAGCACTGTTTTTAAGTTGAGTTTGTGAACTTAATTGTTAGACCTTGTATTTTGAAGCTTTCTAATTGTGGGCATGTATGTGTCAAATCTTTGTGTTGTATTGATGTATCATGATGTATCCATCTTTGTCTCCTTTCATTTTTTTTATCCTGAATTTTGTATCATCAGATATAAATATGGTTACACCTGCTTTTCTCTAGATGCCATTTGCTTGAAGTATTGTTTTTCACTCTTTCACTTTGAGTCTATATTTGTCCTTGTAGCTGAGATGTGTTTCTTGGAGGTAGCACATAATTGGGTTTTGTTTTTTTATTCAATATGCTACTCTGTGACTTTTTATTGGTGAGTTCAGTTCATTTACATTTAGGAAGATTATTGATACATTAGGATATCTTATAGCCATTTTATCTTTTGTTTTCTAGTAGCTTGGTGTCTCCATTTTTTCTTTGCTTTTTTGTTTCTGCATGGTATGTTAGTTTGGTGGTGTTCTATGCTTTTTGTCTATAATTCCTCTTTGTGTTTTATGTCTCTGTTATGTTGTTGGTTTTTTGGGGGGTTATCATTAAATTTATGTAAAAGAAAGTTGTATACATATATACATGTAGACACACACACACACACACACACACACACACACACAGAGAGAGATAGATCTTTTACTTAAGTCCAGGTATTTTTTGAAGATCATCATTTCCCTCTTGCTCCAAAGTTTCAGGACAGTGATTGGCTTCAAAGTCTTACATATTTGTCAGATATTTTTCTAAAAATAAACTCAATTTAGGACTTCAAAACAGCTCAATCACTATATTCAAAGTAACCAACAAAATGGAGTCAATGATTAAAAGATGACTTTTGGAAAGCATTTATTGAAAGAGGTCAGCCTGAAGTTTTTGAAACTACACAACTTCTTATCTGAGAATGACTTGCACCTATCCCAAAATGTGAAAGAGAATATTTTAAATCATTTGGAAGGTCTTTAAGTGTCCTTTTACAAGTACTTCCGTCAACATGGAAAAGAAAACAACTGGATTGCAGATCCCCTCAGTGATGAATTCTTCTAAGAAGCTAAACTATTAGTCAATGAAAAAAAGCAGTTAATCAAACTATCAACTGATTCTTTTTTAAATTCTGGTTTTAAAAGAAAGCATCTTATTACCTTCTGAGTAGTTGTCAGTGAGAAATACAAACAGCTCAGTGAGAAGGCATTCAAATACCTCTTGCCATTTACTAATACTAAACTAGTGGAGAGAGCTTTTTCTTTTTACACCTACATAAAAAACAAGTACTGCAACAAGCTTAATGCAAATCTGGATCAAAGACTGCATCTTGCATATTTTGGCCTGATACCAGGAAATTAAGTGCATCAAACCAAGTTCAGTGATCTCATTAACATTGTTTCAGTTGGCTAGTGACCTGCATGACCATTATTACAGACTTTTCAGATAACAAAAATAAATATTATTATTAATAATAAAAGTTTATTAAATGTTTGATCATCATTGTCAATATTTAACTGTGTTATGAATATTGTAAAATTAAATCTTTGGTGTGTACTTTTAGTGTAGTAATTTTTCTTTCCTAACTTATTACCTCATTTCCCCTCTTTCACATTAAGATAGGCACAAAACAAAACTGTCAGTATTTAAAAACAATTATTTTTAAAAAAAGGGGTACAATTTATAGAAATGGGTTTAAAAGGGGTACACAAGTAGAAAGGGTTGGGAAGTACTGCGCTAAGATCATGGTATAGGTTTTGAAAAAATCAAGTAAATAGAATAAATATGTAATTAGATCTTTATCAAGACTTACTTATTAACCTAATGTTGATACAGCAAAAAGATATTCATGAGTAGGTGGTCAGGAACTTTTAGACTAGTAGCTTTCATGTGCAAAATACTTTTTAAAAAATTAGCTAAAATTCAGATGACTCACACTCTGGTGGTTCAGTAGGTGGATCTTCCTCTATAATATTCTGAGATACAAAACTTAGCTTATACCTGTTTGATCTGTACAGTCAAATTTTAATCATTAGAAATATAACTATTTTAGAAAAAAATATTCTCACTGAAAGACAAATGTGCTAAGATTGAATTACACCCAGCTAAGCAGTTACTGAATTAATAATGATATGCAAAAAAAAAAAAAAAAAAAGCAAGCACTGGGCCCAATATGTGTCATGATGTAAATTAACAAATAATTACATTTAGTTTGTTTTAACTTGTTCTTGATCTAATTCTTTTTTTGATATTATGTCACTTAAAAATATTTTACATGCATACATTTTCTATCTTCATATTTTTGATTAGGACAAAATCATCCAACTTGAGGACAATTCAAGAGTTCACAGAAAAAAAAACTGCTTTTGGAGATTGTATCAAATTTTTACTTAACGATAAGACAAATACATCTGATTATTCTTGGATAGTAAGTCTTGTACCTACTAGAAGGGCCAAAAAGAATAAATGTGAAATATAAAATTTAATGTATAAACTTGCCTTTAATGGGCATATTGAAAAAAAATGAGAAATTTAGGATTCAACTTTTGTTCACTTTTGAAATTTCATTTTCTTCTTCAGAGAAGACAGATTAAAAAGGTGGTAAGAATCTGGAACTAAGTAAAGGCAGATACCAAAAAGAAGATACCAAATCACATTTAAGATAGTGCTGTGTAAGGCATTTTGGCTTTTTGGGGCAGTGTAGATGGCAGTTATCTACAATAGAATGAGAAGCTCTACTTCATAATAATTCTTTATGATAAGATACAGTAAATGTCTGTTACTTTTGTCATCTGATATTCTTTCAATGTTTTTATAACTACAGTACTACAAATTTTCTAAGGAAAACTAATTTATACCTGCTTTAATGCCATACCATAGAATTTAGGAGACTTGGCTTTAGAGCAGATGGCTTTAATTAGCTACAGTATTTAGTTGAAAAGTTGACGCATGGCATACTCAGAAACAGTGAAACATGATAGAGCTTTTCCATGACTTTAAACATGGTTGAATGTAGACAATAACTTCCTAATCAACTTGCCCCTCATGGAGACTGAATATGAAGACAATACATAGAAGGGTGCATTGCTGAACTGAGAAACAGAAAAAAGTAACATAGCACAACCTTAGATGTTGTGGCTTAATCAACCAGCAGCTGAAACCAGATTCAGCCCTAAACTTTTCAAGTATATGAACAAAGAAATTGTTCTTATTAAGCCAATTTCATTACTATTAACTGATAAATGGACCTTTGCTCAAATATAGAAAGTTTCTCCAGAATAGCAGAAGAACTTTAGAATCATACACATCTATATTTAAATCTTAATTCTACCTCTACCAAAGGCATTATTCTGGATAAGTGCATTAACCATTCTGTAGTTCATTTTTTAATAATGTATAAACCATAAAATTCAAATAATCAATGAAAAAATTCCATAGAAATCTTCTAATACATTTTATGCCACATGAACACCCCAAAATGGTGGTTTTTATTGTTGCTTATACAAAAGAAATAATGAACCATGCTGAAAAATCCTTACTGATATTAATAAAAAACTAAATATAAATTGTGGGGGGACATCATAGATATGAAACATTTTTTCAGTTTTGTTAACTAAACTCAAACATTCTGATGCTTATCAATTATATGATTTTGAGAATGTCATTTTGCCTCTGTCACCCCATCTTAGCTCAAAAATGACTTATTTGGATGCTGAATTCCAAATCCTTTTTTAATTCTAAACCTCTGATTCTATAGTTCTTAAGAACAATATATGTAGTTATCAGTGAACAATGTTAATCAAAATACTTCTTACATAAAAATGAAAATGCCATGTTAATTCTCTTTATCTGGCTAGTTGCCCTAAGAAGTTATTTTAGTAAATAACTTTTAAAAATCTTCATTGAGATTATAAATTATTTAAATATAGCTCCTGCCTGTTTTTACTATTTTTTACCTTTCTTTCTTTCTACATAATTTAGTCAGGAGAAGGCAAGGAAGATAGAGGTTGAGGACTCAGGACAGTGGCAGTCAATTGTCATAAGATGTTGGAGCCAGCATGAGAAGAAAAATGTGTCTGCTCACAGGTAAATGTCACGGGTAGGTTGTTAACAGAGCCTAAGCAGGTAGGAGAATCATCCACATAAGGACAAAGTGTGTAACAACAGTGGCAATGAGAGATTGGAGGCATATTAGAAGAATGAATTTCTAAGTAATATAATGTGTTTCTCCAGAGAAAAAAGTTGCATATATAGAAAGGGAGAAAATTAGAATGAATGCTTACTGCTTGGACTGGAATTGTAGGAATCAATATGAACTCATGGAGATCTATATGTAAGTATGGAGGCGGGGGCTGTCTGGAAAAAAATCCAGCCATAAATGACTTTATTTTTTGTATTACATGGTTGGATACTTTCCAAACAGCCCATATATATATATATATATATATATATATATATATATATATATATATATATATATGTGTGTGTGTGTGTGTGTGTGTGTGTGTGTGTGTGTGTGTGTGAGAGAGAGAGAGAGAGAGAGAGTTTACATTTACATTTACATTTAAATGTGCATATTTGTATGCATACACACATCTCCTAACTCTGTCCACTGGGAAGGTCTGGAGCAATGACACCAATAAAGAATAAACACAACAAATGTCCAGATCTTGTTTTCTAAATACCTCTTTCCCTCAAAACACACTAAGGCTCCTTGGGGAAATGACTAATTTTAAAGCTGGAATGGAGAAAATAAGACATGAGCCTGGATAATATTGTATTAGAAAGAAGAAAGTGCTTAAAGAATGTTAGACACATGTTTAAGGAACAAAAAGTCCATCATAAAAAGACTATCTGGATACATTCAGGACAATGTGAATATAAAAATAAATAAATGACTGTAACAGACAAAAGCCATTTTAAAAATAAGAATTCATGAATTCATACTGATATCAATAAATGAGTAAGTGAGCATGATTAAAAAAAAAACATTTTCTTTTTTTTCTTTTTTCTTTTTTTATGTGGGTAATTCCCTGGCTGGGAATTGAACTCATACTGCAGTGTTGACAGCACCAAAGCCTTAAGCCACTACACCACCAGGGAACTCCCTAAAAAAGCATTTTCTATTGGCATAATTTCAACTCATAAATTTAGAATGAATGATAGAATTAGAAGGTCACAATTTGGCATATCTCAGTGGATGCTAAAATGAATGAATAAAAGTTTGATGAGGAACAGCAAGTTAAATTGTCTCAAAATACCTATCTACAAAATGCTTATTAATTATAAAATGGTACATGAGTAATTTCACCTGGAGAAATATAACAGATGCCACCTTAATCCAGTGATCCAAGTTAACATTATTAGTAACCAGATAAATTAAAACTGTTCACCATCTAAGAGAATACAATGAAAAGAACACATTATTTTTCTGATACTCTTGGCAAAAAAAATAAAAAAGCATAACTTGAATCCTATCATGGAAAAACATCAGACAAAATCCCAATTGAGGAAAATTTAATATGATAATTGGCTCTAATGTTCACAAACTAGTAATAATAGTAAAGGCAAAGAAAGACTGAGTAACTATTCGAAGAGCATTAAAGATTACTCCAACATGCAACCTTCATTTAAACTCTTGGGGTAAACTGGTGAAATTTAAATAGAATATGTAGATTATATGGTAATAATGTGTCAATGTTCATTTTGTTTTTTGTATTGCGATTACGTAGAAGAATGTCTTTGTTCATAGGAATTGTACACCAAAGTATTTGGAGTGATAAAATATCATATAATCCACTAAATCTTGTTACTAGAGGAAAGCTAAATTATTTGTGCTAGTTTTGCAACCTTTATCTAAGTTTTAAATTATTTCAGAATTAAAATAATTTTAATAAAAAATTAAATATTGCAAAAGCCAAAAGTTGGAGACAACCAAACATCTATCAAAAACTAAATGGATAAACAAACTGTAGCATATTCATATAACATAATACTACTAGGTAAATTAATGGAATGAAGTACTGATACATACAATAACATGTTTGAATTACAAACACATTATGCTAGATGAAATTAGGCAGACACACAAAAATTACTGTGTGGTTTTGTGTATAAGAAATTCTAGACAGCTGAGAGATCCACACAACATAAGAAAATTGCTGAAGGTTAGAGAAAGGGAAAGAAGGGAGGGAGCAAAGATGGATCACGACTGACCCAACCTTGCCTATCTGAAGGAACTAGGAAGGAATCGGGGAACACTGGCTGAGGAGCAGCAGGATACCAGGCAGAGGGGAGTCAAATGGCAATAAGAGTAAAGGTGAGATTGGCTAAAACCCTGTGAGACTGTGGGTGAGTTGGACCTAGTAGCCATGTGTTAGGGAACTACACCCTGGGTGGCACAGAGGCTAAAAGAAGCATCTAAACTGCCCTAGGTGGGAATAGGGCTCCCACTGCAGCTTGGCAGCTCTGGGTGTTAGAAATTGAGAGTGGCTACCTGCCATGGAAATGCTAAAATGCTGAAACACAGTCCTGGGTAAAACACAGGCCCAGGAAAAGGGAGAAAGGCTGAGCTGACACTCACCCCCAGCAACATGAGCAGCCTCAGCTTGCATTCTATTGGTCTCCCCTCCTCTCCCCCAGCTTCCTTGATGAACCACAGGAATCAGAGTGACTGCAGACCACCCCGCCCCCAAGCCCAGGTGGAGGCTGAGACACAGCATAACCATTTCCCCCAACTCTCTCTCTGAAAGCTTGCCCCACTTTGCCACCTACTGTCTGTTCTACAGCAAGACACTACAATTATATCAACCAACCAGGATGAGAAAGGAGTGAAGGAGTGACTTCTCAGGGACTGTTACAGAAAGTATATATATGCCACAGAGTCTGCCACCACTGTGCAGACAAACATTATGAATACCTTAGGATTCAAAGCCTCTCAGAAAGAAGATGAAAAATCTCCAGAAAAGGATCTTATAGATCTACAAATTTATGCATTAAGTGACAGAATACAAGGCTGCAGTTCTAAAGTCTCTCAAAGAAATGAAAACATATTGACAGAACAACCTAGCTGAGATGAATGATCTCAGAAAGGAAATTCATGAATAAAAAGAACAATTTAACAAAGAAATTTAAATTATAAGACAGAATTATTTTTTTTTACTAAATACTTTTCTTAATTCATTTTTATGTTAGTCTTATTGGGGTGACATCTGTTAGCAAGGATTACATAGGTTTCAGGCATACAATTCAATTCAAGAGATAAATAATACAATAAAAGAAGTGAGAAGTGAAATAACTGCCAAAGAAAACAGGGCCAACCAGATGGAGGAAAGAATTAGTGATGTTGAAGATGGGAACATGGAAACAACACAGAAAGAAGAAGATAGAAATTTCAGTGATGAGGACTAAAGGAACTCTTCAAGAACTAATCTAATACTGTTTTTCACGTTAAAAATAAAACCAACATTAGAAAAAAAGACTTGGAAGAAGGGGCAGAAAATAAACTCCATAGAAAGCATACTCAAACAAATAGCAGTCAAGAAATTTCCAAATCTATGGAAAGGTCTGGAACCCCAAATTCAAGAAGAAAATAGGTCCCCTAGCTACATGGACCCAAGCAGATCTTCTCCAAGACATATTATACTGAAGATGTCAAAAATCAAAGACAAAGAGACATTTCTCAATGCAGATGGGGGAAAAGAGATAAGCTTTAAAGGAAAACCAATCAGGCTATTGTCAGACTTCTCAGCAGAAACTCTACAAGCCAGGAGGGAGTGGAATCAAATATTCAAAATATTAAACGAGAGAAACTTCAAGTCAAGAATAAATTATCCAGAAAAATTAACCTTCAGATATGAAGGAGGAATAAAAACCTTTGCAGACATACAGAAGTTGAGGGAATTTTTCAGAACAAGGCCAGCAGCATTTCATGAAATACTGAAGGAGGCTCTTTGACCTGATACAAAACATCAAAAATAAACGGAATAGAGTTGGGACCAAAAAAAAGTAATTTTAAAAAAGGTAAGAAGTAATGGCCATAGGAAATCCTCATATATCAATCATCACTCTAAATGTAAATGGATGAATTCACCAATAAAAAGACACAGAGTAGCAGACTGAATTAAAAACAAAACCCATACATATCCTGTCTCCAAGAGACACACCTCAGCCATAAGGACAAACACAGACTCAGAGTGAAAGAATGGAAAACTCTACTTCAAGTGAATGATATCCAGAGAAAAGCAGGAGTTGCCACACTGATATCTGATGAAATAAACTTCAGGCTAAAATAATAACAAGAAACAAAGATGGACATTTCATAATGATAAAAGGGACAATGAGAAGACTTGATACTAATTAATATATATGCCCCCAATAAGGAAGCACCAAAATATACAAAGCAACTACTAACAGATCTAAAAGGGAAACTGACAAAAGCACAATCATTGTGGGAGACTTAAACACCCGCTACCAGCCATGGACAGATTATTCGAACAGAAGATAAATAAGGAAATATCAGCTTTAAATTACACATTACAGGTATTGGGCATAATTGACATTTACAGGACACTTCATCTGACAAAAAAAAAGACTATAGTTTCTTTTCTAGTGCACATGGAACATTATCAAAGATAGCCATATGCTGGGATACAAAACTAGCCCTAGCAAATTCAAAAGGATTGAAATCATAGCAAGTGAATTTTCAGACCACAAAGTTTTGAAATTAAAGATCAATTGCAAAAAGAAAGCAGAGAGAAATCACATATACATGGATATTAAATAACATCTTATTAATGAATGACAATCAAAAGACATAGATTAAAACTATATAGAAACTAATGACAATGAAAATACAATATATAAAAATTATTGAGATGCAGTGAAAGCAGTAATGAGGCAAATTCATATCATTAAAGACCTATTTCAAGAAACAAGAAACACAAGTAAACAACCTAACATCCCATCTTAAAGAACAAGAAAAAAATGCAGAAAAAAAAGCAGAAGGAAAGAAATAATAAAAATTAGAGCAGAACTAGACAAAATTAATAACAGAAAGACAATAGAAAAATTAATGCAACAAAAAGCTGATTATTTGAAATAAATTAATAAAATTGTCATACCCCTGGGTAGGCTCACCAAAGTACAAAAAACAAACAAAGAAATACAACAACAACAACAAAAACACACAAATAACCAAAATTAGAAATGAAAGGGTAGAAATAATTATTGATATCACAAAAATGAAAAGGATCATAAGGAAATATTTTGAAAGGCTTTATGCCTTCATACTTGACAACCCAGAAGAAATGGACAAGTTTCAAAAAAAACGTGGTCTACCTAGACTGAACCAAGAAGAACTGGGCAATCTAAATAGACCAATAAATGTAAAGAAATTGAAACAATCATCTAAAACATCCCCAAAAGCAAAAGCTCTGCACCAGATGGTCTCACCAATGAGTTTTATCAAGCATTCAAAGAAGAATTAGCACCTATCCTACTCAGAAACCTCCAAAAACTTTAAGGTGAGGCAATATTTCCCAACTCATTTTACAAAGCTAACATTACCCTAATACCGAAACCTGGTAAGAATAACACAATAAATAAAAACTATAGACCAATATCTCTAATAAACACAGATAGAAAAATCCTATACAAAATATTAGCAAATAGAATATAATGATGCATCAAAAACATTATATACCCTAATCAAGTGGGATTCACATAATTATATCAATGGGTACAGAAAAACATTTGGCAAGATACAACCATTTATGATCAAAACTGAATAAAATGGGTATAGAAAAAAAGTACCCAAACATAATAAAGGCCATATATAACAAACCCTCAGCTAATATACTGAATGAGAAAAAGCTGAAACCTATTTTCTTAAAATCATAAACAAAACAGGATGCCTCCTGCCACACCTGCTATTCAACATAGTATTGGAAATTCCAGCCATAGAAATCAGGTAAGAGACAGAAATGAAAGGTATCCACATTGGGAAAGAAAAAGTCAAACTGTCATTATTTGCAGATAAGGTGATGCTTTATATAGAAAAATCCAAAGACTCCACCAGAAAAATACTAGAAATAACAAAGAAATACAGAAGAGTTGCAGGAAACAAAATCAATGTACAAAAATCAGTTGCATTTTTATATACCCACAATGAAACTTCAGAGAAAGAAATGAGAGAATCAATGTCTTTTGTGATTCCCAACCCCCCCCCAAAAAAAAGCAAGAAAGAAAAGAAAAGAAAATACCTGGGAATTAACCAAGAATATGATGGACTTATACACTGAAAACTGTAAGATACTAATACAAGAAATTGAAGAGGACAAAAAGAAATGGAAGCATATTTTCTATTCATGGATTGGTAGACTCAACATTGTTAAAATGGCCATATTGCCCAAAGTAATAAACAGATTTAATGCAATTCCCATAAAAATCCCACAGACATTTTTTCAAGAAATAGATAAAATAATCAGATTTGTGTAGAATCACAAAAAAAAATTCTAATAACCAAAGCAATCTTACATAAAATGAATAAAACTAGAAGCATTATACCCCTTGATTTCAATCTATACTACAGAGCATCCATAATCACAGCTTCATGCTGGCAGAAAAACATACACAAAGACCAATGGAACAGAATCAGAAACCCAGAAATAAACCCACAAATATATGTACAGCTAATGTTTGGCAAAGAAGCGAAAAATATAAAATGGGGAAAAGAAAGCCTCTTCAGTAAATGGTGCTGGGAATATTGGAAAACCATATGCAAAAGAATGAATCTGAACTGTAAACTATTACCATATACCAAAATTAACTCAAACTGGATTAAAGAGCTCCACATAAGACTCAAAACAATAAACAGTATAGAAGAAAACATTGGTACTGAACTTATAGAGTTCAGCTTCAGGGAAGACTTCATGAACCTGACCTCAAAGGCAAGGGAAGTAAAAGCAAAAATAAATGAATGGGACTATAACAAACTAAAAAGCTTTTGCACAGCAAAAGAAACCATCAACAAAGTGAAGAGACAACCAACTGAATGGGAGAAAATATTTGCAAACAATGCTTCTGATAAAGGGCTAATGTCTATAATATATAAATAACTCATATGACTCAACAACAACAAAGAAATCCAATTTAAAAATTTGCAGAATACCTGAACCAGCACTTCACCAATGAAGACATACAAATGGCCAACAGACATAAAAAAATGCTCAACCTCATTAACTATTAGGGAAATGCAAATCAAAACCACAATGAGATACCATCTCACACCTATTAGATTACCAACAAGACAATGAATAAGTAGTGCTGGAGAATGTTGGAGAAAAAGTAACCCTTGCACTCTGCTGGTGGGAATGCAAATTGATACAAGCACTATGGAAGACAGTGTGGAGGTTTCTTAGAAAATTGGGAATGGAGTCACCATATGACCTGGCAATCCTCCTTCTGGGTATCTACACCCAAAATTTAAAAACCTTATTCTGCAAAGACTTATGTACTCCAATGTTCATAGGAACACTGTCCGGGATGCCCAAGTCATGGAAACAACCAAAATGCCCCTTGATAGATGACTGGATAAAGAAGCTGTGATACATATAAACAATGGAATATTACTCAGTTATAAGAAAAGATGAAATGTTGCCACATTTTTGACAAAATTGGTGGACCCTGGGATCATCATGCTAAGTGAAATAAACCAGACAGAAAAAACTGAGAACAACATGACTTCACTCCTATGTGGAATATAAAACTGAAAGCAAAAATGAAACAAAAACTCATGAACACATTCAATAATTTAGTGATTTCCTAATGGTGAGGTAGGAGGATGGTGGGAAAAGAGAAAGGCTGAGCCCAATATACAGTGATGGAAAAAGAATGGACTCTGGGTGGTGAACACTGATGCAACACACAGATGATGTACTGTAAAATTGTACACTTGGAACCTATGTGATTTTTGCTAACCAATGTCACCCCAATAAATTTAACAATAACAAAAAGAAAGAAGTTGTAGAACAAACAAAATTAAACTATAATTATAGAAATCAGATCTTTAGTTGTCTGGCTTTGAATGCTGGAGAATCAGGAGGCACTGGCAGCAGAAAAACAAAAAAACTTTCTAAAGGATGGAAGTGTGCTATGTTTATTGGAACATAGTTAGATGTATACTCTTTTCGAAATCATAGATCTGAACTTTATTATATCTAATTATACCTCATTGAAGTTATTTTAAAAATAAAATAAAATAATTCTGGTAATAAAAAATAGGAACAAAGGAAATAGCAAACAAAATATCAATACAAATAATTTTATCTTTTATTTTGTTTATGTGAAATATCACATGATTGATTTTTGTATGTTGAAACATCCATATGCTCCTTGGATGAATACCACTTGATTATGTGTATAATCTTTTTGCTACATTGTTGTATTCTATTTGTTAAAAGAAAAAATAAATTTTAAAAAGGTAGTTACAACTTTTTGTGAAAATATTTTTAATAAACAGTCACGAAATGGTAAATTACCTGTTTATTTACTAAAACAACTGGTAAATATAATGAGCTTAATATGATTTAAGTTACCTATCTCTTAATTTTAATTTTATGTATTTATTAAAAACATAAATCATATTATAACAACAAAACTTTTAAACCAAACCACTTAATTATGTAAATGTGTTTATTTAAAATATTCTTTATCCTCATACCTTATCTTTATATTTAGTATGCTTTGTTTAAACAACATTTTTGTGTTTTAACAATGAACAATTTGCATAAAGATTCAAGCAAATGCCTTGATTGGCTTCATCAAGGAGAGGGATTCTGTGATTTCGTTATTCACATCTCCTATACGTACTTTAAATGTTTTTTACCAAAAACTTTACCATGACTAAGTGTACTTGGACATAATTTACTCTATTCTCCTAAAACTGAAAGCATTTTCATTGCTACAAGACTAATAATATTTTTTATGAGACATATACTAAACACTCAAAAGGACAGTGGATTTTTTTATAAAAGAAATATTTAGTGTCAGAAAGTGAAAAATGATTTATGTGAAGTAAGTTTTGCAGAAAAAGCAAAGAAAGCTAATACTTGCTGGGCCTTATATTATGCTGTAATGTTTTAGCTCCTTACAGAGCTCTCATTCAGAGAAGTACTGTTAAGCTGCTAAGAGCTGATATTTGAAGAGTCTACTCATAACCCATTTATTTTAAAAATATATGTTTTAGATTCATTATGCTAAAATTAAAAAGAGAAAGACATCAAAGGTTTAAATGTAAAAATTATGTACCCAAGGAATTTCAGTCAAGATGGCAGAGAAGTTAAACACTGCTTACCTTCCTATAATGATGACATCAGATTACAACTAAACTACAGAACAGTAAAAAATTGAGAATCACTTAAACTCTAGCTGAACCAAAGCCCTGCAACTAAGGACATATAGAAAAAGCCACCTCAAGACTGGTAGGAGAGGTAGAGATGAGGAATGGGCTGGCCTCACACCCATGTATGACCATTAAAAATTGGGAGGGGTATTTCAGTTCTGGAATTCCCCCCTACCTCTCCACCCTGAAGAAGGAAGAATTTCAGCATCATGCCATCTCTTTATCCCAGGATTTTAGTGCCAGGGAGAGAAGTTCCCATAATTCCTAGTTGTGAAAACCATGGAAGATGGTGACTGAGTGAGCTGGAGGGCAGCTACAGTCCCAGGTACTCCTCTTAAAGGGACTGTACATGACTTATTCATTGATGAATACACTTGCTCTGATATCCAGCAATTGGGCAGGGATATACAGGGAAGAACTGAGTTGTCTGGTCTCAGGATGAAGGCTAGAGAAAAAGCTTATTTCCTAGATACAGGAACTAATGACAGACACTGTTTCTTTGTTAGTCCTCCTGGCGTGTAGATGCAGGTGGCCACCATATCTGAGTTTCCATCAGCCTGGATAATACCATTTGTTCACCCTCATCTTAGTGATTTTGAGAACCCACTCCACCAAAATTGCAGGCCCACTCAAGCTACTTCCAGTGGCTTTTCCTTACAAATGGCCTGCCTTGACTGATGATGCAGATTTTTATAAAATTTCTCAGGTGTTCACAAACCAAAACAAGCAGCATCTGGCTTCAGTATGTTCCATAATTCTGGCTGAGCAGCCCTAAGCCCAACATTAGCAACAACTGGCCTCAATTCATGACTTGACTTCTCAATAATTCTTCAAGTACAGCCTAAGTAGTCGCCATTTGCAGATTGCCATGTGGCCCTGGTCAGAGCACAGGCTGCAGCTGAACTTAGCTGGCACTGGAACTTCTTTCAGGAGACTATGGGGCTGCAACGCAAATGATAAGATTCAGATTGAGTCAGAGCATCACCCAGCCACCTGAAGGATAACACACTAAAAGGGGTTACTGGGTAAGCACCAGAGCCCTGATAAACAAGTCCTGTTCCATAGAATCAGCCCATGCACACAGCTCTTTCACTGTTATGGCCAGTCCTCACAACAAATAAGCCCAAGGGTTAATTCCTTTCATTGAAAAGAAAACAGAAACCAAGACTCAAATGCAACAGAAAGGCACACACAGCCCACAGAGGAGATATATCTGGAATACACAGCTCTGATGACCAGAGAGACAGCACCATGGGATCCCACAGGACACCTATTACATAAGGCCACTTTACTAAGAACATGAAGCATAGAAACCCTACCTAATATACAGAAACACAGGGAGGCAGTCAAAATGGGGAGACAAAGAAACATATCCCAAAATAAGATTTAAAAAAAGAATAAAGCTTCAGGAATAAAATTAAAAAACTAAACAAAATGGAGATAAGAAATCTACCAGATGTGGAGTTCAAAACACTGGTTATAAGGATGTTCAATGACCTCATAGATAATTTCAACAAAGAGATAGAAAACAAAAATAGACATAGAAAACATAAAAAGAACCAGTCAGACATGAAGAATATAATAACTGAAGTGAATGCATTAGAGAAAATCAGTGGTGGATTAGATGAAGCAGAGTATCAAATAATTGATTTAGAAAATAAGGTAACAGAAAACACCCAATGAAAACAGAAAAATAAATGAGGACAATATAAAGGGCCTCTGGAAAACGTCAAACATACCAACATTCTTATCATACAGGCACCAGAAAAAGAAGAGAGAGAGCAAGAAATTGAAAACATTTTGAAAAAATAATGACAGAAAACTTTTCCAACCTGGTGAAGGAAATGGATATTCAAACCCAGAAAGTTCAGAGTCCCAAACCCAAAGAGGCCCACACCAAAACACATCATAATTATAATGCCAAAAGTTAAAAGACAAAGAGAATCTCAAAAGCAGCAAGAGAGAAGCAGTTTTTTACCTACAAGGGAACTTTCATAAAACTATCAGCTGATTTCTAAACAGAAACTTTACAGGCCAGAAGGCATTGACACAAAGTATTCAAGTGATGAAAAGCGAGAACCTACCACCAAGATCACACTACCTAGCAAAGCTATCATTTAGAATCAAAGGACACATAAAGAGCTTCCCAGACAAGAAAAATCTAAAAGTGTTCATCACCGCCAAACCAGTATTATAGGAAATGTTAATGGAACTTCTATAAAAAGAAGAAAAAAAGATAAAAATATGAATAATAAAATGGCAATAACTACATATCTATCAATTGCTTTCTTTGTTTTTATTGTTAAATTTATTGGGGTGACATTGATCAGTAAAATTACATAGGTTCCAGGTGCTCAATTCTACATTACATCCATGTATTACAATATGTGTTCATCACCCAGAGTCATTTCTCTTTCCATCACCATATATGTGTGTCCCTTTCCCTTCTCCCCCACCCTTCCCCACTTACCCTGAGATAATATACTAAATTATTGACTGTGTCCATGAGTTTTGCTTCTGTGTTGTTTTCAATTTTATGTTCCACATATGAGTGGAATTATGTAGTTCTTGGCTTTTCCTGTCTGTCTATTTTTTGTCTGTCTTACCATTATGATCTGCTTATTTTTTTAATTGAGTTTTTGTTTTAGTTTTAGTTTTTATTCTATTATGATTGTTTCTTTATTCTGTTCTTTAAATTCCACATGTAAGTGAGATCATATAGTATTTGTTTTTCTCAGTCTGTCTAATTTCACTTAACATGATATCTTCCAGTTCCATCCATGTTGTTGCAAAGGGTAAGATTTTATTCTTCTTTATGGCTGAGTAATAATCCATTGTGTAAATGTACCAGAGTTTCTTTATCCAATCATTATTGTTGGATATTTAGTTTGTTTCCATATCTTGGCTATTGTGAATAATGCTGCAATAAACATAGGTGTGCATATATTTTTTCAAATTAATGTTTTGGATTTCTTTGCATCAATAACCAGGAGTGGAATTGCTAGATTATAAGGTAGCTCCATTTTTAACTTCTTAAGTAACCTCCATACTGCTTTCCATAGTGGTTGGATGAATTTGCAGTCCCACTAGCGGTGTAAAAGTGTACCCTTTTCTCCACATCCTTGCCAACATTTGTTATTGGTTGATTTATTGATGAGAGCAATTCTGACAGGAGTGAGGTGGTATGTCATAGTGGTTTTTATTTTCATTTCTCTGATGATTAGTGATGATGAACATCTTTTCATGTGTCTATTGGCCATCTGTATGTCCTCTTTGGAGAAATGTCTATTCAGGTCTTCTGCCCATATTTTAATCAGGTTGTTTATTTTTTTAGTGTTAAGCTAAATGAGTTTCTTATAAATTTTGGATATTAACCCTCTGTCAGTTGCCTCATTGGTGAATATTTTCTCCCATTCTGTGGGATGTCTTTTTGTTTTGTTGATGGTTTCTTTTGCTGTAAAACACTTTTTAGTCTGATGTAGTCCCATTTATTTATTTTTTTCTTTTGTTTCCCTTGCTTGAGGAGATACATCATTGAAAGTATTGCTAAGGATAATGTCTGAGAGGTTACTTCCTGTATTTTCTTCTAGGAGTTTTATGGTTTCAGGTCTTGTATTTAGGTCTTAAATTAATTCTGTGGGTTTTTTTGTATAAGGTATAAGAAAGTGGTCTAATTTCATTTTTTGCATGTATCTTTCTAGTTATCCCAGCACCATTTGTTGAAAAGACTGTCTTTACTCCAATGCAAGTTCTTGCTTCCCTTATTACTTGGCCATATAGACAAATTTATTTCTGGACTCCCTATTCTGTTCCATTGATCTATGTGTCTGTTTTTATGCCAATACCATGCTGATTTGATAATTGTGGCCTTGTAATATAATTTGAACTCTACTAGCATGATTCCTCCAACTTTGTTCTTTTTTTCTCAGGGTTGCTGTGGCAACTCTAGGTCTTTTGTGGTTCCATATATATTTCAGGATTATATTCAGGATTATATGTTCTATTTCTGTGAAGAATGCCTTTGGTATTTTTATGGGAATTTTATGCATTGAATCTATAGATTGCTTTGAGTAGTATAGACATTTTAAGTATATTAATTCTTCCTATCCATGAGCATGGCATGTGTTTTCATTTATTTGTGTCTTCTTTGACTTCTCTCCTCAGTGTCATAACTTTCTGAATATAGGTCTTTTACATCCTTGGTTACAATTATTCCTAGGTTGTTGTTTTTTGTTTGTTTGTTTGTTTTTTATTTATTTATTTATTTTTTAATTCATTTTTATTGTTAGACTTATTGGGGTGACATCTGTTTATTCCTGGGTTGTTTTTTCTATGCAATTGTAAATGGGATTGTTATCTTAAGTTCTCCTTCTGCTAGTTTGTTATTGGTATATAAGAAAGCAACTGATCGTTGATTTTGTATCCTGCTACTTTACTAAATTTTATCAGTTCCAGTAATTTGGGGGTTTAATCTTTGGCATTCTCTATACACAGTATCATGCCATCTGCAAATAATGGTAGTTTTACTTCTTCTTTTTATTTGGATGCCTTTTATTTGTTTTTCTTGTCTGATTGCTGTGGCTGGGACTTCCAGTACTATGTTGAGTAAGAGTGGTGACAGTGGGCATTTTTATCTTGTTCCTGATCTTAAGGGGAATGCTTTTAGTTTTTTTCATTGAGTATGATGTTAGCTGTGGCTTTATCACATATAGCCTTTATTAAATTGAAATATGTCCCTTCTACTCCCACCTTATCATAAATGGTTGCTGAGTTTTGTCAAATGCTTTTTCTGTGTCTATTGAAATGACTATATGGCTTTTATTCTTCATTTTGTTTATGTGGTGTATCAAATTAATTGATTTACATTCATTGAACCAACATTGCATCTCAGGAATGAATCACACCTGATCATGGTGTCTGATATTTTTACTGTATTGCTGATTTTGATTTGCTAATATTTTGTTGAGAAGTTTTGCATCTGTGTTCTTTAGGAATATTGGCCTATAATTTTCTGTTTTAGTAGTGTCTTTACCTGGTTTCAGAATCAAGGTAATGGTGGCCTCATGAAACGAATCTGGGAGCAGCCCTCTTCCCAGATTTTTTAAAATAATTTGAAAGTATATTGGCCATTTGTATTTCCTCATGGGAGAAGTGTCTGTTTAGTTGTGAATTCTTTTTTTGAATGTTTGTTAAAATTCACCTGTGAAGCCATCTGGTCCAGGACTTTTGTTTATTGGGAGCTTGTAGATTACTAATTCAATTTCACTGTTAGTACTTGGCCTATTTATATTTTCTATTTGTTCTTGATTTAATCGTGGAAGTTTGTATGTTTCTAAAAATTTATCCATTTTGTCCAAATCACTGAATTTGTTGGCATATAGTTGTTCATGGTATTTTCTTATAATTTCTTGCATTTCTGTGGTGTCTGTTGTAACTTCTCCTCTTTTATTTCTGATTTTATTTATTTGGGTCCTTTTTCTTCCTTTTTCTTTCTTTTTTTTTTTTTTTTTTGGAGAAAACTAGTTAAAAGTTTGTCAATTTTGTTTCCAGCTCTTGGTTTCATTAACCTTGTGTATTGTCTTCTGAGTCTCGATTTCATCTATTTCTGCTCTGATTTTTATTATTTTGTTCTTTGTGCTCACTCTAGGCTTTGTTTGTCGTCTTTTCCATTTTCCTTAGGTATAATTTTAAACTGTTTATTTGGGATTTTTCTTGTTTGTTTACGTAGGCCTGCATTGCTATGAATTTTCCTCTCAGGACTGTTCTTGCTATGTCGCATAGATTTGGGGTAGTTGTGGTTTTGTTTTCATTTGTTTCATGGTACCTTTTAATTTCTTCTTTAGGGAGTTCCCTGATGGTGTAGTGGCTTAGGGCTTCGGCATTGGCGCTGTCAGCACTGCGGCCTGGGTTCGATTCCTAGTCAGGGAGCTACCCACATACCAAAAAGCAATAATAATAATAATAATAATAATAATAATTATTATTATTATTATTATTATTCTTTAATCTCCCTGTTGATCCATTCATTGTTTAGTAGCATATTGCTTAGGCTCCAACTGCTTGTCCATTTTTCAGGTTTTTTTTCTTATAATTGATTTATAGTTTTATACTGTTGTGGCAGGAAGGGCACTTGGTATAATTTCAATTTTCTTAAATTTATTGAAGCTTGTTTTGTAACCTAACATGTGGTCTATCTTGTTCCAGGTGGGTTTGAAAATATGTATATTCTGCTTCTTTGGGATGTAATTCTTTAAAAATATCAATTAAACCATTTGTTCTAGTGTGTCATTTAAGCCCACTATATCCGTGTTTATTTTCTGTATGGAAGATCTGTCCATTGTTGTTAGTGGGGTGTTAAAGTCCCCTACTTTGATTGTATTACTGTTGAAGTCTGCCTTTATGTCAGTCAATATTTGCTTTATGTATTTAGGTGCTCCTATGTTGAGTGCATAAATGTTTACAAGAGTGATGTCCTCTTGATGGACTTATCCCTTTATAATTATGTAATGTAATTCTTTGTCTCTTGTTATATTCTTTGTTTTAAAGTTTATTCTGTCTGATATAAGTATTGCTACCCCAACATTTTTTTCACTTCTATTTGTATAAAATGTCCTTTTTCATCCCTTTACTTTCAGTCTATGTGTATCTTTTTCTGAGATGAGTCTCTTATAGACTATATATGCCTGAGTCTTGTTTTCTTGGCTACTCTATGTCTTTTGATTGGAGCATTTAGTCCATTTACATTTAAAGTGATTATTGATAAGTACATAGTCAGCACCATGTTATTATTCATGTTTTTTATTTTCTTTTGTTTGTTTGTTTTCTCCTTCTGCTTAAAGAAGTCCCCTTATCATCTTGTAATGCCACCTGGGAGGTAGTTTATTTCTTTAGCTTCTTCTTATTGGGGAAATCCTTTATCTCTCCTTCAATTTTAAATGATAATCTTGCTGGGTAGAGTGGTCTTGATTGTAGGCCCATGTTTTTTATTACTTTGAGTATTTCCTGCCATTCTTTTCTGCCCTGAAAAGTTTCTATTGAGAAACTGAGAGCCTAATGGGAGTTCCCTTGTAGGTAAGTTGTTGTCTCACTATCACTGCTTTTAAGATTCTCTCTTTGTCTTTAATCTTTGTCATTTTAATTATGGTGTGTCTTGGTTTTGGCCTGTTTGGGTTTATCTTGGTAAGCTGAGCATAGCTGGTCCTGAAAAAATCCACAAGAATATATTTCTCCACTAGATGGGTGGGGCCAACTGTTCAACCAACCAGTGTTGGATTGGGCAAATCTCCAGTGTGCCTGATCACACTCTGAAAAAGAAAAAAAAAAAAAAAAGAAAATAGAAAAAATGATAATATTTATAAAAATAACAAATAAAACTAGAGATGTATAAAATAGAAATTAAGAAAGAGTACTGAGAAAATTATAGAAAAGAATGAAAAAAATGGAAAAAAGCAATAATTAAATAATTTTTTGTTTTTGTTGGAGAGCCCAGTAGTTTTTTTCACTCCTTATATCACTCTTAGCTGTGCAGGGGAACCAGCAGAGGGAGCTGCAAAGTAGCATTGACCTCACCCCTGTGAGTCACAGACAGCCTTGTTTCAAACTGAGAAAAGTGAGAAAAACAGGAAAAATGGGAAAAAGGAAAACTGGTAGTACAAGGCTGTTCACTTTGCCACCCTGGGTGGTTTTACTACATGTGCAGGGCACAGCTCTTAGTGATCAGGGTGTTTTTATGTCCTTTTGGGAGGAGGGGGAAGCTTCTTCATTTTTTAGAAGTGTTTAGCAGCTTTTTCTCTGTGGCAGGCAATTTGGCTACAGTGCAGCTGGTAGGGTGCCTGGCAAACTGAGGGATGTAGTTTAAGCTGTGGTGGGTGTGATTTTTTTCAGTTAGTACTGATTATGCATGGATTTTGTTAGGCCAGTGAGTTCTCAGACATAGTCTTTTTGGGGATGGTTTAATTAAGAAGAAAATGGCATCCTTCTGTGTGCTATAGACATGTGGTACACCCTGTGCTCAAACAACGGGATTCTTCATCCCTTATTCTGAAAACCCATACCTTAGTCTTTTCCAGACCTTTAGTGATGCTGTGCCCTTGCTAAAAAAACAGGTGAGTGTAGCAAGCAGCCAAGTCCACGTGTGTACCCCACAGAAGAGCACCTGGACTTCCAGCTGGCCTCTGTCACACTCACACTGATAGACAGAGTTCTGGATGATTTTAATCACCAGATATAATGAGTTTTCCTCTCTCCTGCACTGGGCTCCTGGGCTGAGGGGGAACAGCGTTGGCATAGCACTCTTCATGCCTCTATGAGAGCCCCAGCACCTGAGGTTTCCTTCCTGAACCTCCCTCACTACCCATAAGTTTGGGGTCATGTCATTTCCCAACCAGTCTCGATTGGGCTTCCTTTTCTTTATACTCAGCTTCTGGGGTTCTCCTCAGTCAGTCCTCTGCTTCTTGCCAAGATTGACTGCTCCCCTCTCTATCTGTAATCCTGCTGTAGTCTGGAAGGTTATAGACACCATGTCAGCCTAATCTGCCATCTTTCCATTTCTCCTCAACAATTATTTTCAATGTAAATGTGTTAAATGCTCTAATCAAAATGCATAGAGTGGCTGATGGATCAGAAAACAAGACCCTTATGCATGTTGCCTATAAGAGACTCAATTCATATTGAAAGACACACACAGACTAAAAGCAAAGAAATGGAAAAATATATTTTAAGAAAATAGAAACAAACAAAAAACCTAGGGCCACAAAAGTTATACCAGACAATATAGATTTTAAAACAAAGTTTATAACATGAAAAAAAGAATAATCCAGTAATTTCATTTCTGGTTATTTATCTGAAGAAACCCATATCACTATTTCAAGGGGATGTGTACATCCATATGTTCATTACAGTAGTGTTTACAATGGACAAGATATGAAGGCAGCCTGGTGTTTGTCGATGGATGTATGGATAAATAAGATCTGCACATATATACAATGGAATTTTGTTCAGCCTTTAAATGAAAAAAGAAATCTTGCAATCTGCAACAACCTGGATGGACCTAGAAGGTATTGTGCTGAGTAGACTAAGTCAGACTGAAAAAAGACACATAAGATATGATTTCGCTTTTATCAGGAATCTAGAGAGCAAGATAAACAAATGAAACAGGAATAAACCCATAAATTCAAAGAACATTCTGATGTTTGCCAGATGGGAAGGATTTTAGGGTGGGTGAAAAGGAGAAAGAGATTAAGAAGTACAAATTGGTTGTTACATAATAGTCATGGAGATGTAGGATATAGCATAAGGAACATAATCTATAATATTGTAATGTCTATGTATGGTGTCAGATGGGTATTAGATATACTGAGGTAATAGATGGGAGGGGATTTGGGAGCAGGATAAAAAGGGTGAAGGCATTAAGAAATACAAATTGGTAGTTACAAAATAGTCATGTGAATGTAAAATACACCATAGGGAATATAGTAAAAAGTATGATCATAATTATGGTGTCAGGTGCATACTAGACTAGTCAGGGGTGGTCACTTTTTATATTATACAAGTCAGTCTGTCCAGGAAGTATCCACCCATGTGACTATTCTTGTTATATTGACAATGGCAGGATTATCTCCAGACAGTCCTCATATAAATGCATAACCACTATGCCGTACACCTGAAATTAGTATAGAATAATATTTATTATATGCCAACTGTAATTGAAAATTTTTTAAAGAGAGGGAAAAGGCAAAGGGGAATAAGAAGTTCAAATTTTCAGATATAAAACAAATAAGTCTTGAGAGTGTAATGTACAGCAGAGGAAATATGGTCAATAATATTGTGATAGCGTAGTATGGTGTCAGATAGTTGCTAGACTTATGGTGATCACTTATCTAATATGTAAATGTTGAATAACTATGAAAGGAGATCTTTCAGGTATATACCTGAAGCTAATATAATACTGTATGTTAGCCATATTTTAATAAAAATATTCAAAAAATAAAAAAATTTATGCACCATAATTTTGTTTCTCAGTTAATGGGTAGATTACTCAGCGCCCTTAAATACCACCCCTAAATTATTTAAAGGAAACTAAGTAATCTAAATTCTTCTGGTCCCTGAATTATTTAGGTCATATATTTCTTGTTGAATGCTTTTGTGGTCACAGTGTATTTCTTGGTCTAAATGAATAAAATTAGGTTTGATGCAATAATACAAAAGCAATGGTTAGAAATAATACATGAAGTGATTGATTTTTGTAATTGTGTTTTTCTTATGAAAATGATGGAATAGATATTGGCAATAATATACATTTCTTTCAGTAAAGTTTTGTGCTGATAAGAAATTGCTTCTTTCTTCCCTATTGCAGTAAATGTCCCTGTGCCAATTTTTTAACTCACTTCTAAATCTGTCATTGCTAGTTTAGGTTTTCTGTTATCTATTACAATATTTTATATTAACAATAATATATGTACCAGTGTGGTCCATTACTTTGTTGAAGAGAAGTATGCAATCTGTGGAATCCAGAGCATTCTCTGTAGTATAGCTTTGATTATATTGTTAAGAAATAATACTGTCCTTTATTTGCCCCACAGGATTAGAAATACACTTCATTGAAGCCTTACTAGGACCTCATTTTTGCCATTAAGTTTAATTGTCTCTTATTTATCTGCACTTTTAACCATCTAAAACCACATGGCTTGAGTTTTATATTTCATTTCTCCTCTCACCTTTGTACCAGTTAGATAAATGGAAGATAGGTGGATGAAGGTCAATTGAAAGTTGTAAAATCACAGAATGGTAGGAAAAATAAAAACACAGAAGTGACTAAATGAATCAGAAAGGAAATAAGTAATAATGGAATCTTTTTTTCATTAGATATTTTCTTAAGTTGAGATAGTCTCTGAATTGAATAATATTTTAAATGTAATGAATATTATTTGTTAGTGGTTTATGATTGCAAGTAACAGAATCCTTCTCAAGATATTTTAAGTAAAAAGAAAAAATAGGTGAGAAGAGTTGAAGAAATAAGATTTATTATCTGGACACAGGGATATTTCATAGAATCCTAGGATCACAATTCCAAGGCTCCAAAGGAGTCTGCAACAAGGAATTGGAAGGTTGTAGGGTTCTCACTACACCCCTCAGCCTGCTTCTCTCTGGATTTCTCTTTATTTTCCTTTCTCCATATACTGGCTTCCTGGGCCACATGACATGCAGAACATGGCTAACCCAGAGTTCTTAAGGTTAGATCTTGTATGTTGAAAAGAAGTTCAGACTCATCTATAATTCCCTAGAGGAAGAATTTTATCAGCTTCAACTTGAGCCAAATGCCTTCCCATCTCCAAATCTACTGTGAACAAGAATTTCATTATGTGGCTTTGAAGATTAGAGTTGTCATAAATTTCCATAGCAAAGGGAAATGTATTGGTTCATGAGGTGGGCAGATAGTAAATATATCCCCACCACAGAAAACTGTAATTAAACCATTTTAAAGCAAATTGCCAGTTTAGGTCATGTCCTTTAATAACTGGCATTCTTAAAGTAATTTACCAAACACATGGAAGTTAGATTTCCAGAATTCTATATTTTGCCTACAAAAGTATATGATACTCTATAAATTGAGTGTTTCATTTTCTCCCTCTAGTGTCTACTTTGCCATTATTTTTTAGATTTTTATATCTGAAACACAATTTCCTGTACTTCCTGAAGTTGCCTTCAGAAGCTGGGCTGGAGAGTTCACTGTCAACTTACCATGACCTCTACCCACTTCTCAGGTCTAATCTAGGACTACAGGTAAGGACTATAAGGGTAAGGACTGCTTTCAATTTCACACAGTTCTCTTCTTTCTATGGTTCTGGGTTAGAGCTTGCCAATGAGAGGCATTTGTGTGAGATTTGTAAGAAGCCATTATTTTCCAGAGAATATTGCCAAAGGTATGTGGACAAACATAACACCTAGAGTCTTCCTAAGGAGCTCAGTAGGATCCCTTCAGCTTCACCACTGAAGACTGAGAGCATTGATAGGAACTTTCTGGAGATGTTTAAGAATTGCAGCAGCTTCCAGGACAAGACTGGAGAACCACCTATCTGATATTTCAGGGGATCTTCAGAATCAGCTTCCTTGGCCTTAGTTCTTTCAACAATTATGTACCTCCTTCATCCATTTATTAAATCTTTTATTCCTAGAATACTTGAGTGGCTTCCATGTTCTTAATTAGTGACACTTAATGAGATAATTATTTAAACCTGCTATCAGCTTCAACTGCTTTTCACATACTATAAAATATACAGTCCTCCAGTCTTACATTCTCATTCTTAAATCGTATTCAAGGCTCTCAGTTTTCACCTTAAATAATACCTCTACTTGCATGATCTGGAGTCTGATTACTTTCACCCAAGGTGACCAAACTTTTTAGAAGTTTTCAACTCAGAAGTTCCACAAAATATTGTTTGTATTTCTCTTTAGAAAGATATCACATCATTATGTTTTTAAACATTATTTCCCCTTAAAATAGCTAGAAGCCTGTGGAAATGAAATTTGGCAATTGTTGTAAGTTAGTTATAAGTATTGACAGTCCAGTCATCATCAAACAGCTGCCTTCAAAAACACTAGAAAAGTGTGAAAAATGAGTCATGTGTTATATGCTAAGGATCCTAATAGTGGGGGGCAAAGAAGTTTCCAATGGTGTTCCAGAAATAAAGATGTTTTTGCCTTTGAAAACGTTTAAAGCCAAATGTGTCCTCTAAACATTTTCAAAGGCAAAAATATCTTTATTTCTGGAACACCATTGGAAACCTCTTTGCCCCCCACTATTAGGATCCTTAGCATATAACACATGACTCATTTTTCACACTTTTCTAGTAAATATTTGCTTTCATGAAAACTAGTTTGGCTTGCTGGATTTGCCTTGAATATTGAATTGTATTAAGTTCATATCAGAGCACTGGGAGAAATAGACACAGTATAAATAAATCAAATAAAATGAATAAAGCAATAGATGAGCTGTGTAATGGGGCAGAAGTATCTGCATGTTTACATGGAATTCAATAGGAGGTGAATGGCTTTGGAAAGCATATGCACAGCTAGGAAAGGTCTTCAAATGGGCAGATCAAAGGCAATAAGTCTTTCATTCACATTTCAGTGGTCCATCCACTTCAAATTTGCACATCTTTGAAACCCAACTGTGGAAACCCCCTTTTTCACTTTGAAACCTAAGGCACTGGATTTTTCCATGAATTTCACACATTTAAATAAACATATCTATGGAGAGTTTATTATTCCTTTGGCTACAATTTATGAAAGTGATGAGATAAACTTTATAGTTAATTGAAAGATGTTGGTGAGGATGGATTCATAATTGTCAAGGTCTTTCTCTATGAAAGTCTTGCAGCAGAATTTGACACCCAGCAGTTGGTAGTATTATGTTTTTACAACCCTTCAGTGGCTTGAAGTAAAAATGTGTTTTTCAAATGTCAGCAATTTTCTTAACTTGTTTTTTTTTTATTATAGAATAATGTCTACATTAAAACAAAACAGACTTCCAGGATGTAGTATGTCAAGCATTGAAAAATAATAGCATGTATTTCACCAGCATCCAAAACACTCTTTCATACCATGATAATGTCGCTATATTTTGCCCAGATATGTAATGTTGACAAGAGTTTAAAAAATATGTATAAGACTGAAAAATGAAAACTGACCATTTTATTTCAATTACATGTAATTTTCAATGTGTTGCTTAATGTGTTCACTATTTTGAAAACCTAATTACATATTCTGATTTTTGATATATTTTTTTTAACTTAAGCAAATATAACACCATACATTCTAAGGCATGTTTACTTATCAAAAATCCAGAGTGTGACTTCTTAGAGACTTTACTTTCAAATTACTAAAAAAGCATTTAGTAGATTTTCTAAGTATCATTAAGAGCACATTTTTAGCAAACACTTCTAGTTTATCATTTGGCTCTTCTTAACACAACACTTTGAGGAGAAAGAAAGCCTGAAAGAAAATCAACATTTTCTATTTCAATATGCTGAACTAATAATCTTCATAGGAGAGGGAAGAGTGAAAAAAGAACAATGAAGAGTAATGGTAGGAGGCTGTCATATGCTCAGAAAAGTTAAATAAAACTTAAAAGTCCTTTAGAGTATAGAGTGTCATACCCCATAAGCTCTAAACATAAGAGATAACAAGAATTTAAAAAACAAAAAGTTACCAAAAGGAAAGTGCTGTGGAAAATGACTTCTCGGTATTCATCACAGGATAGAATTCAAGGACAAACTAAATAAACCAAGCAATTGATATATCTATTAAAAAGATAGTACACTCTCAAGATAGTGAGACTAGGCAAGTCCAGAGAAGAGCAGCTGCCCTAAAGATCAATGAGACTTGGAAATTAATTTCACTATAAATGAAGGCTCAAAATATTCAAGACTTAGGGGTATCATTAGAGGTGTTGATAGGCAGAGTTTTGCTGATCCTCCTTCCCATGGGGAGGAGGGACTTTTGCCCTTAGTAGGCCCTTGTCTGAACTATCATGGTGGCACAGGGGGTGGAGATTTTCTCTAATTACAATGCTAATATTATAATTTATTATAATTAGTTAAAGATTACCTGAATCTGCTCTTGGCCACTGACATCTAGTTCTAGCCAATCTGGTAATTGCACTTTTTCTTAAAGATGATCTCATATCCTCCTTTTATTCAGTCTCCTCTTCCCTTCTTCTTCCCTTCCTCCCCCATGCCCCTATGCTTTCTGCCTACAGTAACGAAAAATGGTTTTTTGCCTGCATGTATAAAAGCTAAATGAGATAAAAACAAGGGTTTGCAGCTAAGAAAGTAAAGATTTATTTGAGGAAATGGTGCCAAGCCCAAAAACAAAGGTAAGCTAGTGCTCAAAGATATGGCTTCCTAATGGCCCCTAAGTCAATACTTAAACTTTTTGACACCAGGGACCAGTTTTGTGGAACACAAATTTTCCATAAACCAGGGCAGGAAGATATGGTTTTGAGATGATTCAAGTACATTACATTTATTGTGCACTTTATTTCTATTATTATTATTACATTGTAATATATAATGAAATAATTATACAACTGACTTGCCAATATAAAGCCTGCCACCAGATGCAGCTTAATTGTCACTTGCAACTTACTGATAGGGTGTTGGTATGAGCATGGAAGCAATTGATTTATTATGATCTCTGTACGTTCAAACCTCTCTGCTAATGTTAATCTGTATTGGTAGCTGCTCCCCCATGCTAGCATCACTGCCTCAGCTCCACCTCAGATCATCAGGGATTAGATTCTCATAACAAAAATGCAACTTAGATCCCTTGCATGATCAGTTCAAAATAGGGTTCGCACTCTTATGGAAATCTAATGCCACTGCTGATGTGACTGGAAATATAGCTCAGGCAATATGTGATCAATGAGGAGCAGCTGTAAATACAAATGAAGCTTTGCTCACTCACCTGCCACTCACTACCTGCTGTGCAGCCTGGTTCTTAACAGGCCATGGACTGGTAGTTGTCTAGTCCAGGGTTGGGGCTAGGGTAGGAAGTGGATAGATTATATAGAAGAAAGATTATTAGTCATAGTAGTTAAGGGAGTTGAGGCCATGGACTCTCCTGATTGGTTGTGGCTAGGGTAAGAGGCAGTTGATAATTACATCAAGTCCTGATGTCAGTCATGGCAACATTCTGTCTGGTCTTGAGATAATGTGACCAATAGGATCCTTCCACCTTCATGGGTCTGTAACTGAAACAAAACTAAGGTAAAGTGTTATCTTTAGTTTGATTGAAACTCTGTCTACAGATCTGAGGATTTGTTCCTAAGACTGTTTCATGCTGACCTAAGGGCTCAATGATTAAGGGAGTGATTGTGCAGTGTGTGCAAAGGTGGAAGGATAAAGAAAGAAAAGAAGCAAGTGAGTCATGATCCTATTAGGTACACAAGGCTCATATGAATCAAGGAGAAAAAAAAAGAGAAAAAGTAATTAAAATAAGTGAATTTTATTCCATGGTTACCAAAGTCTGTCTACATTAGATCTCAGAAGTAGTTTTACTAAAAACTTACTATTGATTTCCTTTTCAAATCATCTAATCACAGGAGTTTTATTCAGATCTCAGATGTCAAATTTCCATTCTGTGTTTGAGCTCATAATCTACACTTCTGCCCACACACACAAAAATCTAGAAATACTGGTAGTATTTGTGTTGATTTCCTATGCAAAAATGAGTTAATACAATTATTTGAAACAATATTACACAAAGGAAATCAGGGACATTTATAGAGTGAATAATATTTATACATGCCATGAATTTTTATTCTTATTTGTTCATTGGATCATCATTTAGCCCATAAAAATCCCTGAATAATTCAGTTTAAAACCTCCTTTAAGTTGTCAGATGGGATGTCAACACTAATATAGTCTACCAAGTAATACTTAAATGTAATGTCACTTTTCTTTAATAAACACAACTAGATTATAAGAAGCACAACATTATGGCATTTGAGTTCTAATTTATGAGTTGTCCATTTTATTTGAAGAATGATGAATACATATCTTTCATGCATTTCCCCAGATCTCTGATTAAATGATTACTAGTATAAGACAAATAGCAAAGTGCAGTTTGAACCAGTGAGAAAAATATTGGCACATTTATGCAACAATAAACTCCAAATATATGCCAGATATTTTATGTTTCAACTTTACATTCATTGTATGTTTATGGCATGCCAATTTTGAGTATACCAGAAAGTAAAACCTCTAGTGAGCAATGCTGAGCTTTCCAGGACATGGAGAGCAACGTGGAGGGCCTGACATATGCTTACAACCAGGAGAAACACTCTTACCTGCCTGCATACCTCTGCTATCAGCAGACAAATACTGGGGAGGGACCACCCAAAAAACAGAATTATATTTCGTTGATGTGAGAGGGATTATGCACTTGGAATTTGTTCCACTTAGCCAATTGACCAAAGTTTTTAGCTGGAAGCTTCGAGTAGGTTGCCTCATGACTTGGGGAAAGAAACATTCCAAATTGTGTTCAACAGATGACTGATTCTTCCACCATGACAACCTAACTGCTTACATTGCAGAGCAGTTAACAGTTTTTGACCAAAAACTGCATGACCCCCATGCCTCACCTTCCCCATTTACCCGATCTCACACCAAGCACCTTTTTTTTTGTTTCCCCAGATGAAAATACTCCTCAAAGGGAAAACTTCTGTCAGTGTGGAGGAGGTCAAACAAAAACGTCAGAAGCACTAAAAGGCATCAAAATCAACGAGTTCAAATACTTGTTTTGAGCAGTAGAAAAAGCATCTTGATAGGTGTATTGCATCAAGTGGCGAGTACTTTGAAGATGACCGAAGTTTTAAACATGTAAGAATAAATACAAAATTTTTATAATAAATTTCATTTTTGGGGGGCCCCTCCTCCCAAGAATCAGTTTTGTTTCTTCTTAAACCTGTTATCCTAACAATTGTGGTTATAATTGTGTGTGTGTGTGTGTGTGTGTGTGTGTGTGTATAATTTTATAACTAAATAGAATATTATAATTTTAATTGAGTGAAATAATTTGTTATAACTAAATATTACATGAACTGTTTGAATATGAGTGCAAAAAGGAAGATGTTTATTCTATAAAAACTAAGTTTAATGCCTTAGAAATAACTTTCTAAAATTAAGTAGTAAGATAAAAAAATTACTGTCAAGTTATTGTGGATGACGAAACAACAAAAGATTAAGAGAAACAACTCCCCAAATTTAAAAGAATATTCAATTCAGACTGCTTGCCAAAAGATACTTTAAATTTTCACTTCACTTCAAAAAATTTCAGACTGGCTTTTTTACTAGGTGTAAGGTTTGTATATGGAAGACCGGAGAAAAACTCTAATCAATATACTAATAATTTATCTTTTTGAAAAGACCTTGAGATGACAAAAAACTTAAAAACTAAATATATGCATTTGTATTTATTAGATATGTGTCATTGTTTAAGATTCCCTCTTTAATCTTCTTTTAAAAAATTATTCATGAATCGATTCTAACCCTGGTTGTATTACTACGTATTTTTGTCCCATGATATTGCCTGGCTTTTGAAATAAATGAAAAGTTGCAGAGAGGCATGTCTGAATTTGTAAGAACGCAGGAGCACTGGAGAGGCCTTCCTTTTCATTCCAACTGTATGGTTTATGGAGGTATTTATCTGGGGCAAGTTTAATAGTGCACTTGACTGATGTCCCACTTCATACCAGAAATAAAGGCAGCTCACATGGACACTTAAGATAAAACAAACATAAATTTCAAGAGGAAAATTAACATTCTGCATTACAGTTTCTTCAAAGCATTGTGAAGAATACATTAAACACCTCAAAAAAGCATACCGTATACTGCTTTGTATTATCAAAGTACTTTTCTATAACTTATAATTACTCCCACATAACAATGGTGTGGGATAAATATAGCATGTATAATTATCTCCCACTTACATTTCATAAAACTGAAATAAAGATGAAATGTCTAAACCAAGTTCTCTCAGAAAGTTAACAAAAACTTATGCTTAAATAAGCCTATTATAAGCTTATTTTCTGAACTTATTACTCCTATTAACTTCTGCAATTCTACAAGATGTCTGAGATTTTTTTTTAAATTTCATTTTTCTTGCATAATATTCTTTAGAGACTCACAAATAATCAACTGAAAATACAAAAGTTTAATACCATACCAATACATTAAAAAAATACAGAATAGAAACAAAATTAAATTTCTTGTGAACACAACTGTAAGTCAGCAAGCTTTTATCCCCTGAAGTTCATACTTTAAGATGGAGTCCGGAAATTAGAATGCTTTGTACAAATTCTCCATCCAGATTCTACCCCAGACAAGGACATTGGGACTATGGCTGGATTTGCAGAAACATGGTCAAAGCCTGAGTACTCAGGAAATTTCTGGATAGGCCCTACTAATGAATAGCATCTCAAAACTATATTGGAACTGTGATGAAAAACTCTTCACTAATGCAAGATTCACTTCACCCTTTTTTTGACAGAGGTGAAATCTTCTCCCAACTAGGTGTAATTTGTACCACTTTCTTAGTTCTCTTCATAGTTAATTTCCTCCTCCTGGCTCCTCCCCACTATGAGGCAACTTTTCTATGGAGTAATTTTGGCTTATTCTATAGCTTCATATTAATAAATTTATATAGTACATAGGCTTTGTGTCTGGCTTAGTTTATTCACAAAATGTTTTAGAGATTCACCCATGTTTTGTTAGAATCAATAACTTGTTCCTTCTTATTACTAAATTGTGTAACCCTGTGCTTAATATACCACTATTTGCTAATCAGGTTTCCTTTCAGTGGCATTTGTGATCTGTCTACTTTTCAGCTTTGAATAATATGGTATCCATGAAACGTTTCTATAATGTGGATTTTATTTCTCCTGAATAAATAACTAGCTGTGAAATTATTGAGC
Organism: Lyroderma lyra; assembly: GCA_004026885.1. Lineage (NCBI taxonomy): Eukaryota > Metazoa > Chordata > Mammalia > Chiroptera > Megadermatidae > Lyroderma > Lyroderma lyra. The sequence continues at coordinate 34,210 of PVJL010009500.1, forward strand.
ACACAATTAGTGTATGTTTACTTTCATTAGTAACTATCATAATGGTTTTTCTGAGTGGTTGCATCACTTAACATTCTCATTAGCAATGTATGAGAGTTCCAGTTGCTCTACACCCACACCAATATTTTACATTTTCAGTCTTTTCAAATTTTAGCCGTTTTAAATATGATTTAGTAATAACATATTGTGGTTTTAATTTGCAGTACCCTAATAACAAGTAATGTATATTTTTCTATGTTTTAGACATCCATATGTCTTTGTTTGTAAAGTGTGTGTTGCCCACTTTTTCATTAGGTTGTCTTTGCTATTTATTTTTCAGAGTTATTTACATATCCTAGATATACACTCAAGTATTTTGGCAGATATCTGTACTGTGAACGTATTTCCAAGTTGTGGCTCCCCTCTTCATTTTTTAACAATGTCTTTTAATGAGGAGATTTTTAACTTTGACTATGTCCAATTTATTATTTTTTATAGTTAGACTCCTTGTGACTTCTTCAAACATCTTTGCATATCCCAATGTTGTGAAGATATTCTCTTAGTTTAACATTTACATTACAGTTTCTCAGTCTTGACATTATTGATTTGTTGGAAGAGAGAAGTTACCCTGTATTTTGTATGTTGTTTATCAGTATCTCTTGCTTCTATCCATTAGATGCCAGTAACACTAGTGATAGCAGTGGTAGTAGTACTCGTTTTCAAAGTCATTCCCCCGCCAAGGGAATCTAGTAGTTTCCAGTATTATTTGTTAAAATAACTTTCCATTGCCAATTACTGTAAGTTGTCATCTTTCTTGAAAATCTACTGACCTACATGTGTCTGCCTCTATTTCTGTATTATTTGATTCCATTGGTCTATTTCTCTATACTTACTTTACACTACTTGTTTAAGATTTCCTTGTATACTTTAAATTGTTTGCATTTTCATATAAATATAGGATTATTGGTCAGTTCTACAACACTAATGATGGGATCTTAATTGAGATTACATTGAAACTATAGACATCTTTAAAATGTTGTCTTTCAATCCATAAGCATAGTATATTTCTCCATATATTTGGATCTTCTATTTCTCAGCAAAATCTGCACCATAGTTTTAAATATGGAAGTCTTATACATCTTTTGTAAAATATATTCCACGTACTTGATGTTTTCTGATATTATACATTATATTACATATTATATATTATATAGTTTTATATGCTAATTGTTACTTGTGTATTGCATTTCTAATTTTTGTACAATGACCTTGAATTCAACATTTTTGTTAACTTCACTCTGAGGTTTAGTACTTGGTAGATTTCTTTAGATTTTTCTAAATCCAATCATGTAATTTACAAATAATAAGCTTTATTTTTTCCAATCTTTATGACCTTTTTTTTTTCTCTTATTTCACTAGCTAGGACCTACACCACAATGTTGGATAAAAATGATGACAGTGAACATTTATGCACTCTCCCTGACCTTAAGGGAACGTATTCAATATTTTGCCAGTAAGTACTATGTTAGCTGTAGATTTTTATATTCAACAAGTTCCTTTCCATTCCTCAGTCAAGTGTTGAGTTTTGTTCTAACAAGTACTCAAATACTAAAAAGTAACCATAATGCCATGGAAGTTAGATTTTAGGCCTTCTAAGGGCAAGTATGCTTTTTTCTCTTTTAGCTCTAAAACATAGCTCTTAATTTCTGGCCTTACTCTAAAGATGGGCCCTTTTGAGATTTCAAGGAAACATGCATGTGATAACCACTTGAATTTCAAACACTGACTTTGTAACATGGGCTGCTGCTAAAATCACTACTCAACTTTTTGGCCTCTCAGCTACTTCCTTTGTCTGTGCAGTTATAATTTATAAAAAAAATGTATATTTGGCCTTCATCCTGTTTTCTAGCACAGAACTCTTAACATGCTTAGAATTTCCTAAGTGATGAAAGGTGTTTTTTGTTATGCTAATAAGGTGGCTTTGGAACTCACCTATGAATGGAACTGGTTGCCAGATGAACCAATCATGTGATTACAGGGTAGGAAATTTCAATATTACTCTAATCCCTGGGGAGGGGAGAACTGGAGGTTGAATCAACAGCCAGTAGGCAATGATTTAATCAATCATACCTACGTAAAGAAGCCTCCACAAAAACCAAAGGGGGGGTTCTGAGAGCTTCTGGATCAGTGAACACCTTAAAATTTCAGGAAAGTGGCAAGCCTGAAGAGGGCATGAAAGCCTTGTACCCTTTACCATAACTTGTCCTAAGTATCTCTTTATTCTGGCTGTTTCTGAATTCTATCTTTTATAATAAACCAGTGATCTAGTAAATATGATGTTTCTCTGAGTTCTGTGAGCTGCTCTAAAAAATTAATTAAACCCAAGTTTGGGGTCATGATCAATAGCCAGTTGGTCAGAAGCACAGGTAACAACCTGGACAGCACAAGTATGCGGAAAGGGAGGGCACATTGTAGGACTGACTCCTGTGGGATGTGACTTTGTCTTCAGATAAGCAGTGTCAGAACTGAATTAAATTGTTGGATACCCAGCTGGGGTCAGAGAACTGTTTAGTGTTGTGGAGAAAACCTTCACATATGTAGGGTAGGAATCAATCAAGGATTTGAGTGAAATTAATGAGAAGATGTGACATTCCTTTTCTTTTTTTTTTTTTTTTTGACTTATAAGTTTAATTTAATAATACTTCTTTTATCTTTTCTTTTTTCTTTTATTTTTTTTTTTAGCAAGGATTACATAGGTTTCAGGCATATAATTCTACAGTACATTGTCAACTTGATGTATAATAAGTTCACCACCTAATGTGACTTCTCATTCCTTTTCTTGGTCATTTCATTTCTTAGAATTTTCTATTCAATCCCAGGCACACTGCAACCCCAAATTCCAACATTTATTTTTTTCAAAACAGTAAGTATGCACTGTTTTCATGAGCTATATTTGGTGCAGCAAGGAAATTCTCTCAAGATGATAAGCTCGATAAATGTGGATTTCATTTTGTTTCCCTATACCTAGTGATGGAATCCCTTTCTGTTCCTTTCTATTTTTAATTGATTTCCAATGCCTTGAACAGTTGTTTATTTTTTGCTATTTTGGTCAGGATAAATGTGTTATTAGGCTTAGTCTGCTATAAGCTGTTCTACTGCTTTTACACTATAGCTCCCCATATTGGATTTCTGACAGTTCCTCAAACATTAAACTTTTCTGACTTTCATAGTCTCCACATATGCTATTTCTTTAGTTGAAGCACTACCGTTCTTGGTCTTTGACTTACTAGTTTCCAATTATCCTTTGTGTCTCAGTTTAAATATCAGTTGCTCAATAAGACTTTTCTTACCATTCCATAGCACACTGCATCATTCAGTATTTAAAGACTCATTCTACTATAGTTATTGGTTTAATACTTACTTCCTTCTTAGAGAGTAACCACCATGAAAGCAGAAAGTATCTTATACTATACCTGGCTGATAAGAAAGTATTTGGTAAGTATTTATTGCTTTTCATCAAATCAAGATGCCAAATATTTTGATAACCTTACCACAAATATTGTGAAGGTGATTTAAAACCACTAGTAAAAAAAAATTCATCAAGAGTACAGATGTGTGTAAGGTATCAGCCAATAATTATAGCACAATTTCTTCTTGTCTACTTTGCTATCATTGCCTACTCTGTGTTCAATATATGTAATTCTCAGAGTCCATCTCAAGAAGATAATAATAGCAGCCTTTCTGAGGCTTTCTGTGACAATAGCACAAAGGAGATACTTTTTAAAAAAATCCAGATAAGTCTTCTGGAAGCTTTTGTATTATCACCAAGGTATTCATCTGATAATATTAATTATTAATATTATTACATCCAAGACTACTTTACAGCTTTAAAAATTCACTGTCTAAAAATAATGAAAATCATATTCTTTTCCACTATCCAGAGCTCTCTTCTTTTCTTTAGCTGGGACACACAGAGAAATGTGTTATATTTGTGGAGAGTTGAATTAGCTAATTTAAACAATAAGGTAAGATTGCAGTGGGCACCATTAAATATATTTAAAATCAATATTTTGGATATCTTGGAATGGTGCTGGGTAATTCCAATCAGAAACCAAGTCTAGCACAGGGATTGGCACATAGTATTTAGTTGTTAAATAAAATTTTATTTAATTAATCAATGCAAATGGTCACAGCAAAAATATTCAAAACAAAGGCAATTATAATAAACAAAGTTTATTGATTAATTCATAAACATGACAATTAAAAAAGTATAAATCAAATTTTTGCCTTCAGTTAATAAAATGAGGCCTGGGTAGCTTTCCCTAACCAGCACAGCTCTTACAGCGCTGAAGACCATTCTCGTTGCAAGCTGTACACTTCAGGGCTTTGAAAGAGTCTGTAAAGCAGTTTCGAAACACTGACATCTTGCTCCCATGGCACACAGAGCATGGAAGAAAGCCAAAGCCTCCACAGGAGGGACACTCATGTGGATGCTGCACTCTCTGTATAGGGTGTCAGGGGTACAAGAGAGAATAGAAAATGTGTTAGCATGAACAACTCAGTCAACCTCCCTGTCTTTCTGTACTGTTGATTATAAAAATAATATTGGTATAATATGGCTATTGACTGGAATCATCTACCATTAATATAGGTTGATGACTATCAACAGTATGAGTTTAGATTGTAAAGCCTGGTGCATTTTATGTTAAAGAACACACACTTCAATAAATCCAACATATGAAAACATATTTTCAAACCCAACAATTCAGTAGGTAAAAAGATTTGCATGAAAGGAAAATATTGTAACTTTCTGTTCATATCTTTTAACAGTTTCATGTCTTTGTTTATAGAATAGTATCACTACTAGTGAGTCTGCAAAATTAGAAAACTAAAGGCTGAAGTGTAAAGGAGCAACTATCACCTGGCGATTCATCATTATATTGCTCATTTTAATAGTGCTTTTTTTAAGAAAAAAAAACACTTTCAAATTCAGTCCTTCACACACATAGGCACCTTCTATAAAGCAGATAATTCAAGCAACTTTTTTCTTATTTTGTATTTAAAGAAACAAGCATTAAAACCTTAAGACATTTACCTAAGTCCATAAAACTTCAAAGAGTAGCTATCAAGCTTTCTACCTCAAGTAAAGATAAAGTATTCTAATAGTAGAATGAAAATAATGAGGCAGTATGTTGAGGATAATATTTTGAAAATTATCCATACATGTTTCTATTTACTTTTTTGAGTACATAACCTTTGCTGGAGCTCACTAGTGGCAACCATCAGCTGGGGGAGATTAGGAGCCATTATAAAATGAATACAAAAAGAGAAGTAAGTGAATACCAAGCTTCTGGCTTGCAAAATAATAATTTGCTGCAATGGTTGAAAGTGCAGCTTTGTAACAATAATAATGGCTTAAATAAGGTCAGAAAGTGTAGATTCATACACACACACTTGGACAAACATACTTTATATACTTACTTGTACACAGTTTTTCTCAAGAATCACAGTTGTACATACTAAGTGACTGAAAAGGAACCTGATTAACTGGGTTTAACCTACCATTTCCTCTGCACATGCTACTAGAAACCCTTTCCCCAGGGAAAAAAACCATAATTCTACAACTCTATCATAATTACAACCTCGTGGGAAATTAAGGACATGATTGCCTTAAATTTTATGTATTTACAGATATGTATTTTCTGTAGATAGCAATGTTTACTTATAATTACAGTTTGACTTAGCCATTATACTGAGATGGCAAAATCCATGTAATATCTCATTTTTAGTGGCACAGAATTATTTTGATGGAAAGTAATAACTGCCAATCTGAATGACACAAACAATGAACTTTATTAAGTTTCTAGAGACTCAAAGCCCTTCCAAAAAGTTTAGGTATGTATAACAGTTGTTATTTTGTAGGTGGAGTTTTATCACTTCTTTGTGTAAAAATTGACCCAAAAAATTGGTATATTGGATTAATAATTTTTCAAAATATTAAAATGTCTTTAGAAAAAAAAATACTCTGAGGAAAAATAAATCCCGTGATGGAAAAGAGTGTAGTTTGAAAGAGAATATAAAAGAATTAGTAAGTAATGGTATTCTCATCAAATTTTAGAAAAAAATATGATAAGAAAGATAGACCCTTGACCTTTACTAGAGCTATGCCAGAATGTTATATTAAAAATATTTAATGACTTGTACAGTAAGAGCACCAACTAGTCAAAACAGATTTTGGGCTGGCCTAGGTTCTGGATGGTGAATAGGTCTGTGCTCCAAGTGAAAAACACTTGTCAAATTCTGCAAATAAAAATATGAGATGCCCAGTTATATTTGAATTTCAGATAAGCCATATATAAGATTTTGTATAAATATGTACCAAATAGTGAATGAAACATTCTTAAACTAAAAAATTATTCCCAATTTATTTCATATTTAAATGTAAGTCAGCATCCTATATTTTATCTGATAACTCTAATAGAAGAGTTGCTGACAGAGAAGAGGAGAGATGCTTGGGTGTCTTGACACAGCAGCAATTTACCAACCAGCATAAATTATCTGAACAACCAGTACAAACTCAATATTTTCAATAACTAGCACAGCTGCATGAGAACACACTGGCCAAATATTAACTCCTGTTATAACCCAAGACATTTGCAAATAAGCAAATTCTTGAATAGCATATGGTTTTCCCAGAAAATATATTTGTGAGATGAACAATAAAAGGAATGAATACGTTAGGTACTCCCTAGGCTCATTTACTAGCTATGCCATTCACTCCAAACACCAGCTTCATTGCACACAGAATTCAAACTGGTAACTCAACAAAATTAAAAATGATTTTACATCATGAGTCTACAACAGGACTGACTTACAAAGGATCAAAAATATCAAACATTAAATTCATTAGTATCATCAGTCTGCTGTTTCTTAATAGTTTATCCACAAGTCAGAACAAATAAATTTCCTAAAAGGAAATTATTACATAAATATCAAAATCTAAATTGTCATTTTTAAAGGGAATCACAAATGGACCAAGACCATCCTAAAAGAATGTAGTCAAAAGTCATGCAATGCTATAATATTGTAAGATCTGTCTTTTATTCAGAAGGTTGGTAATAGGATTCAAGGGGTTAATTCATACAAAGAGAATAGAATATTGCCTGACACATAATAACCACTCAATAGGGTTAGTCACTGTTAGCTATTATTTCATTAATAAATTATTATTTTAAGGGATTTTTATTAAATGTTACTTCAAGCTAACTTGCTTGTGGTCACATGACACAACCATTTTCTATCATTCTTTTAGTCATTTTATTTAAACACCTGTCTTACAGTGCATTGGCACTGTAAGAAAGGGAGAATAAATGTGTTTGAATTTATGTGTGAATTCTGATGTCTTAGAGCATAGTGTTGGAAGGATTATGAAGACACTTCCATTCTCAAAAAAAAATTAGCTGTTTCAGCCATAAATTTGGTAAAGAAAAGGATGGCTTACACAGTCTGTAGAGTCTATACCCAATTCTCACACCTACCTGATGTAATTAGAGCAAGCTTGTCCAACCCTTGGCCAGTAGGTCACATGCAGCCCAGGATGGATTTGAATGCATCCCAATACAAATTTGTAAATTTTCTTAAAACATCTTGAAAATTATGCATGGACCTTTCTTTTTAGCTCGTCAGCTATCATTAGAGTTAGTGTATTTTATGTATGGTCCAAGGCAATTTCTTCCAATGTGGTTCAGGGAAGCCAAAAGATTGGATACCTCTGTCATAGAGACTACCTCATTTTACAAATGAGGAAACAAAACCTTTTAATGAGTAAAAAAGTGTTCAGGTCACAGGGGATTTAGAAAACTAGAAATTGGAGAATTTTTTTCAAGAGAAAATTCCATCATCTTTTTTCTTTAACATTTACATTTGGTTTTTTATTTTTTGTTTTTTTGTTTTTGTTTTTGTTTGTTAGTTTTTTACCAAATAATATATTACATAGAATTCTCAATCATAAAACAATTAAAAAGACAAATGCTATAACTAAAGCAGTAGCAGGGGTGCAGAAGTGGGTCTTGAGACCACCCACTAAAGTTTTCCCCATGCCCCATTAGCCTCCAGGAATCCCATTTCTGTTGCATCATCCAGTATAATCTATTTTATTCATTCTTCTAACAAAAATAACAAATTCAGTCATTCTTCACCATCTCCTTCAAGAACACTTTTGTTACATTGTAACTCTGGTACCATCTTAAATAATTGGCTTATATTAGATGCTCTTGTGTCTTAAATACAACACCTTCATAGATAGCTTTGCCCTTAGGGCAAAATACAAAATAAGCTAAGGAATGCTCCAAAACTTAGACAATGTTCCAGCTTGGAGGAAAAAAAAATCACAAGTTAGCAATATTCATTATTAGCAACAAAACCAACTTCCACTTTCAAGGAAGAGGTCAATTACAGAACTTTGACCTTTAAGCAACTAACGAATCTAGGGTACCTCTTCAGTGTCCCAGTGCCCAGCAAAGTGAGAAATTATGCAGACTTGGTTGAAAATAGCACAATGGTACTAAATCTACTGAATGCCGCTCCTCTAAATAGTGGTTTGAGTAGAGAGACATGCCCGTTTGGAATGAAATTTAAGAAAAAAAAGTGAAAAATCATCCTCCTTTTCATCTTTTTCTGTTCATATACTCTTGGCAAAAGGCTTTAAAACTAGATACTCAATGGGTGACACTTATTTATTTCACAAATATTTAATGGATATCCACTTGCCAGGCACTGTGCAAGACTTTGGGGATATAAAGGTGGGGCAATGAACCAGATACTTCCCTGTTCTCTTAATGGTAGCTCTAAAAATTCACCTATAAATCTTTGAATAGATCTACTCCATACTGCAGTCATGTGAGTTGAAGCACACAGAAAAAAGATGCAAGGGTAAAGCTCATAAATAATAGTCAAACGGATTTCTTTTGTAACAAAAACTCAAATTTCAGAATTATAAAAACTTTTTCTGTTACCTAATATAGAAATAGAATCTTAAGATCAAAATTCTTTAGTGTCTTCATCAAGACCAAGAAATGAACGCACTTCTTATTCTTAACCTCAGATCATTTAATCCTATTCCAGAAGAGCTTGAAAGTCTCTTAAGTATTCTACCACAGAAGAAGCAATTTATCTGAGTCTCTGTGACTATAAATCTCATTATGTAGATCATATATGAAGCAGACTTAAACCATGTAACAAATAGTCAAAGGATGCACAAAACATATAATCATCTCTGGATGATTTGGCTTTCTCTATATGTATTGTTTTAAAATATATTCAAAAACTTAATTCAGCAAACACTTGTTAAGAGTCTAATAAACACCTCTCTGTCTAGCCAAGTTTCTAATAAACAGAATTTTACTTTATAATTAGAGTTTCTTCCATCCTCAATTTGCAGAGCTGAGAAAGAAGCCAATGAATAAAATAGAAACACAGAGAAAATGTGTAGCTTATGATACTAAACATATAAATCCAAATATACAAGTCTGATTCTTAAACACAATGGGGAGTATACTGCTGTAACCCTGCTTAAAAAGATGTTCAGATTTCGGAGGGAGGCAGATTGAGCACATGGGCTGATTTGCCCAGTGAATAGGTGATGTTTTGGGGTTGTAGTCTCTGAGCATGCTGTGGCCATCTCCCCACTGAAGTGGGGCCATCACCCTAAATGGTGCTTCTTTGAGGAGGTTCAGGACAAGCTTTGACACCTACAAAGTCTTATACAGAAAGTTTGTGCCATTTCCAGTATCCTGTGTGTAGCTGGGTATCATACCTCTGTTCCTCATTAACAACAAATAAGTAGTCTCCAACACTCAGGGGGAAACCAGGCTTTACAAGAAAATAAGTGCAAAAAAGGAATTACTTATACATTGGCAATCTAACTAGAAAGAACAACAAATGTTTGCTCATAATTTAAAAACATATAGCAAGGTAAAAGCTTACTTAGCACTTCTCTACCATCTGAGAATTTTAATTCAATATCTGCCATAAAAAGGTGTTTGCTAATATATCTCAGGTTCCCCTGCTTCCTCTGTGGGGACATTAGTAGGATTAGCTATCCAACTTGGTTATTGTTTTTGGGGAATCCTTACTCACCTCTTTGCTTCTAATCTTTAGCCTGTTTATTAATATAAATAAATACATAAATATGAAAATAAATACATTTTACCAAAATGATGTTTTTTTGTCATTTTTGCCCAAGAATTCTCACATATTAATAAAATAATTATTTTTCTCTTTTTTTCATCAATAAACTGCTTTGCATTCTCAAAAAATATTTGGATAAAAAATATTCAACTCAAAAATATTTAGTCCCCATTATTTGCTAATTTCTGTTCTAGGCACTAGAGGTAAAGAATAGAACAACATAGATAAGAATCTGTGTTGACATGGGGATCATATCTTATTGGGAGAACCCTCTGCAAACCGTCTCAGGAGCAGAGCCCCTGTCGATGCAGCTAGCCTTACAGAACTCAAGTTTCATATCAGCTGCAGCCATATTTCACTTTCCACTGCTGCCTTTGATCAGCTTCTTATGTTTGCGGCCACCGACAATCTTCAACAAATCGAACCCACACAACTTCCCAGAGCAATTTTCACTTGAAAACTCATGGATCTGAAAACTTTAAATTACTTGCTGACTCCTTTTGTGACCCAACTGTAACTGCTAGCCTTTTTCCTCTTTACCAACTGAGGTAACTGTTATCAACTGGACCCTGAATTACAAGGAGCAAGGCACTCATAGTCTACTACACAGTACCCGAGTAATAGCAAACTGGAATTTGGTAGAATCTGTCTGGTTTCTCTCTGAAGTTATCACCAATTTTCCCATCTTCCATGATGCCCCACTAATATCAGAGCCCTCACTTTGGTTGGCTTTTCCAACTGAATCTTCAGGGTCAGTCTCTTGTGTCAGTTTGCCTTAAACCTTCACCCCTTTCATAGGTAGAGTTCAGGGATTTTTTGGATGGCTTCAAATTCTCTAACCATTTTGTTATATAGGAAAAGCAGCCCAACATAATTATAGCACCTTACAACTTTTATAATATTAGAAGCCAATACCATGCCATTCTTTTCAACATTGAGAATAGTCTTAAATGTTTATGTCTTATTTCTGTCATTGGTAAAATGAAGACAGACTTAATGAAAGGACAAAATTTACTTTCACAAATTGTTTGAGCTGAGAGAGAAAGGTTGTGTTAATATAGCACAGTGGTATTAATCAAGTTGCAGAATTAAAGAATTATAAACTCAAAGGAATAAAAGTCTATGAATAGCTAAGTCAATCATCAATCTTTTAAGAGATTAATGAGGGAGATTAACCCTATAAGAATCAAGAAGTTGTTATTAAACTGAAATAAATACCGTATGACACTGGTATAATACAAGAAGAAACAAATAAATCAATGGAATTTATTAAAGATCTGAGACAAAGACCCAATCAAATATGGGAATTTAATATAATATAGTATTGGGGGAGTTCCCTGGTGGTGTAGTGGCTAAGGCTTCGGTACTGTCAATGCTGTGGCCTGGGTTTGATTCCCAGCCAGGGAATTACCCACATAAAAAAAAAAGTATTAAAATTGGCACAACAAAGCAATGAAGAAAAAATGAATTGTTTAGTAGATAATGTTGGGGAACTAGCTAACCGCATGTAGGAAAATGAACTTAGATTTTTATATTGCCTAGATGTAAAAAATTACAAAGTTAATAGAAGAAAGCATGGGACAAGATCTCTCTGACCTTAAAATGGAAGGATATTCCATAAATAAAAGTTCAAAAACACAAAACATAAAAAAATTATTGTTTTGATTATATTAAAAGATGGCTTTGATTATATTAGAGGATTATATGAGAGGATGAATGGCACCATGAAAGAGGGTAAAAAAAAAAAGGAAGGAAACATTGTAATGAGTAAAATCAACCAAAAATTAATAACTAGAATATAGAAGGACCTTCTGAAAATCAACCCTATTCCAAGACATATAATCAGCAAGGTATACATAATGTACAGAAGAATTGGTAAAAATCTAACAAGCATAAAATGCAATGTCCAAACTCAGTGACAATTAGAAAAATGTGAATTAAAACAGTAAAAGCAGTATACCTCTATACCTACTACCCTGGTAAAAATTAAGACAACTGTAAATTAGAGAATAATGTAAGATAATTGTCACAAATGTGGGAACATACAAAACCTCTTTCTCTGTAGGAGGGAGTGTTGAGTGGTGCAACCATTCTGGAGAGCCGTCTGTCACTACCTGGAAAGCCTAGTAAATGCATAAGCTCTGATTTGGCAATTTCTACTCCTAGAGAAATCCATAAGGAATATGTTCAAGGTTGTTCCTTGCAGTACTGTTAATTTGATGAAAAGAATTGGAGGACATCTGAGTGTCTGTCCATCAGTGAAAAAGAGAGTAGACAAAAAATAATGGGTGGGCTTCACAGAGTCACACTGTCTAAAACTGGAATCACTAGCCACATTTATTAATAGCTATTTGAATTTAAATTTAAGTCCAGAAAAATTAAATAAAATTAAAAATTATATTTTTGTCAATGAATGACACCACAAAAGAAGCTGAAAAAAGAAAGGAAACATTGATTCCAGTCACACTTTAAGTTCTCAATAGCCACATGCAACCAATAGCTACTATTTTGGATAATACAGATATAAAACATTTTCCTCATCAAAGAAAGTAATTTTGAACAGTGCTGTCATGAAGAACTGGGCAGCAGTCAGAAGAAATAGATTAAATGTTGACACAGCGATATAGATGGTACCTAAAAACACAGTGCCTAAAAACGATAATTTGAAACAAATGTAGATATATTCTATGACATCATTTACATAAATTAAATGTGTACAGAAAATAATACTATACACTAATCAAGTTAAATCACTTAAATAAAAAGATACACATTAACCCACACTAATGGGGTTGGAATAGAGTTTAGGTAGAAAAAAAAAAGAGAATTAACTCCATTTGTATGGATTTTCAAACTGAAAAGAATTTTAGACTATCTGGTATACACCCACCTTGTGTTTTCCTTCTAGGCAAATCATAATTGAATAAAATATGATGCCTAAAACCAAGGAGCATATGGTTCATTTAGAACATACATCAAACACACCCCCAAAAAAGTAATACAAAAATCTAAAGATTTTTTGATAAACACTCAGATGTGGGAGAGATCAGGAATGATTTGGGATAGAAGCGATATTGCATGTGGGCCTCAAAGATGAGGGACGGAAATGAAGAATTGGAACAATAGCATTCTTAGGCAGGCAGAAAAGCTTGCACAAAAAATAGATGATCAGAAACAAGGTCAGCAAAGGAAACCAGACCATGACAAACTGGTAGGGACACATAAATACCAGGTAACCAGATTACCTCATTCACATGGGAAAGTCCTGATTCATGTTTGCCATCCCAGAAACGCATCCTTTTCACTCTTAAAGTGATACAATTTAAAAGATAAAATATGATCTTTCTACATATAAAAGGGGACTCCCAAAAAGTGGCATTAACTTCTGGAGAGCAGGCAACTTGTACAACAGGGTTCCCCTGCTAGGTGAGTGTTCCAGAAGCACATCTGCTTCAGTGTACCCACTGATATTGTTGTAAGAAGAGACGATGGGCTTCAGTGAATTATTTGTGGAGACTCTTTCAACACATTTGCCCATTTCATGATGGGTCATTTACATAAACACACCTGCCCACACTGCACTGAGTGTTCAGCAGTTTTTAACCCAAAATAGCATGACCTTCATGCCCAACCCTCCATATTCACCCAGTTTCACCCCAAGTAACATTTTCTATTTACCCAAATGTTAAAAGTCCTCAAAGGGAACCAGTTTGCCGATGTGGCAGAGGTAAAACAAAAAATGGTGGAAGCACTAAAAGGCATCAAAATGGATGACTTCAAAAACTGTTTTGAGCAGTGCAACAAGTCCCTCAAAAGGTATATTACATCAAACAGAGAATACTTTGAAAGTGACTGAAGTTTAACCATGTAAGAATAAATGTAAGATTTTTTATAATGATTCTTGATGTTTGTGATTCCATTGCTTCACATTGTCAGCAGTGCCTGGACCAGAAGGGTCATCAATTTTAGATTCTTTTAAATTTTGAAAGTAAACTGTATGTTCATAAACACTGACTTTATAATCATTCAAAGTGTATGTTCATATTTTTTTGAAATACCCTATAGAGAAAAATAAGCTGACAGAATAGTTTAGCAGAGAGGCATTAAGGGCTTTCTGGTTACATACTGGTTAGGTACAATGTATATTTGAATAAGTATTTCTCTGACATTGTTATAATCAGTATATGAACAAAATTAAAATGTACACTATTGGACAAATAACTTTTTCTATAATCTTTAGAAATAATGAGCTGGTCCATGAGAAAAATAAAATAATTTAAATGCATTCCAAGACAACTATTAATAAATTGAAACACATCATTAACATCATCTCTATTACAGAGAATTGGGCTTTCATAAAGCTGACTGGAATTTTCACATAACACTATGAAGTTGTCGAAGCTAACACTAAATTCACTAGAGCTGGAGCAAGCTTAAAGACAGGTGACATCATTAAAATTGTCACATGTATCCTGTTACATATCTGTAAAAACATGAAAAAAATCAGGTAAAAAAAACTTCAATTACAATCAGAATATGTTTAATATTTTGATTACTAAAAATAAGTTGCTAAAAGAACAATTACCTCAATTTTGGTTAATAGGTCTTGCAGTTCCCCAGATTCATTCATGGACAAAATTTTCTCAGCACCCTGTTAACAAGAGAGGGTTGGGGGAGAGAAAATCCATTTTGTTAGTATTGGAGAACACAAAGTTCTATCCAGGAAAGTTTAACCCCAGAAATACTGAACATGATTCCTCTCTTCAGATCTAAGTAAACTTACAACCAGGAAGCCAAAGAAGAAGAAGAAACTCTCCTCCTTTCATATATTCTCCCAAAGAGGAAGGCTCAGTATGAGCAAGAGGAGCCCAGCTAGCAGGAAATCTCACAACTGTTAGGTTAAGTCCAGATATGAAAGTTTCCTGCTCATGCTGTAGACTTGTTCAAGAAGCCTAAAGCCAGCTCTGCAGTCTGGAAAAGGAAGCCTTTGAAGAAGTTCCTAAGCTGTGCTGTCTCTATCCAAGCAGTCCTGGACATGGCTTTCCTCAGAGTCATGCATGTAAATCTAACAGCAGCTATCAGTAACAATAAAATTAATAACCATCAATACTAATTAAGCATATACTATGAGTTGGGAACCCACATCATCTAATTAGATGTGGTAGACTCTCTTAATAACAGAAAATGAGCTTAGTGAGATTAAGTAATTTTAAGGTCACCAACAAGAAAAGAAGAGTGGGAATTTGAACACAGGCAGGAGACTTACTCCAGAATCAATGCTTTTAATTTACAAAAATCTGCTGTGAAAATGAGAATGGGGGCAATGTATGTACTTCCAACAAACTCACAGATTTTCTATCTATCACATTTTTCTTTTCTTTTTAGCCTCTTCTTACGTTTTCCCACTTTACTTCCCAATGTGTAGTCATAGAAGGGGGAAGAAGGAAAACTTGGGGTAATTATTTATAATCAAAGGCAGAGATCACATCTGCCTTGTTCATGTCATATCCCCAGCACAAAATGTTAAATCCACTACTGATTAATCAATAAGACAGGGAGAAATATCATCACACAATTAATTCTTTTTAAATTTCTATTTGTACAGGGCAGGATGGAAAACACAGACTCACTTAAAAAATAAAGATGTCCTACTTTTTAAGAAGATTATAATATACTTTTATGTAAACACAAAACAAAGTAATCCACATTACAGAATGGAAAATAAGTGCCAAATGAAGGATGTAGATAAAGGGCGAGCTAGGAAATCACAACAAAGGGAAGGGAGGATATCTCCCTATTGAGGGTAGAGAAGGATTTCTGAGGTTGGTGGCATTTGTTCTGGATCTTGAAGATTGTCTATGTTTCTAAAATAGGGTACCCAGTTTCTGTCATGATATATAGGAGCCTTTAGCTCTAGGTTATATTTAACTTCAGTTTATCTTATATATTTTATGTCATTTTAATCACAATGTGATATATTAAAAATCACTATGAATGACTACACAAGACTATAGAGAATATATACAGCTCTATGAAGCAAGTTATAGTCTTTTATTTGTGCAAGTTATATTCTTCTATTTGTGGATAATTTTGCCAAGAATACAAATGTGAAACAGCTGAAGTGAGAACAAAGGTAATAAAGCACCAGTGTAAAACATTAAAGTCTAAAACATACTGATAAAAAACTGCAGCCAAAACTCCCTGAGTCCCCACAGGTTTTCACTTCCCTGTACTCCACTTGACACTGTCCTTAACTAGCCTGAGTGCAAATCCTATGAGTAGGACAAAGAAGTCAGACAGAGTCCTCTCTGCTCTTCAGCAGCAATGGGATGGGGAGCAGGGCCTCATCAGCAAGTTTCATGGGAAAATTGGATTCCTCCTATCCTGAGGCTTGGGACATTAATTAGCATAGCTGTCATTCTGCTCTGCTTTGCACTGCATTTACATATTCCAAAGGTCTCACTTCCTACAGTTTTCCATTGAATTTCAATTATTATTGGCCTTTAAAGAAATCATCCACAAAAGAAAGTGATATTATTAGATATTAAAAGATTATTAGATAATAGTCTCTTCCTGGATAGTATTTGGCTAAGAATGTCAGATATAAGTTTGTTAGTTTACTATAACTCCACATTCAATTAATCATTCTATTGTCTAGCACAGTTTACCAAAAGTTCCAGAATATCTATGAAAAATGTATATTTTTCAATTGATTCATAATCTTTCTTTTCTAAAAAGTTACAGACACTCCTCACTTAATGACTGAGTTTTGTTTCTACAACTAGGTCATTAAGCAAATTGGTCGATAAGGGAAGAGCTTAAAAGCAGATGTCTTATGGTATGTCGTGGTGCCATAGGGTATGTATTTTTCAATAGATATCACATGAAACCCCACTTATAAATGAAATATATAGTCTCCCATGATGGCAAATGCTTTGTATAGTGAATACTAGCCAACTTTGGGAAGGAGACAAAGACTGAGAAATGGGGTTCCCGAGACTCACACAGACTGAAAAAGGGGATTCCCCATGCTGGAGTACTGGTCATAAGTCTGAGCTGTCCTTAAACAGGTAGATCATTAAGTGAGGAGTGGCTATAATACAATCCTGAGAATAATAGTGGTGTGTTAAGTGTTTTACAGATATTGGCTTACTTAATCATTGGTACAAAGTAAACATTATTATCATAATTTTTTAAATGAAGAAACTAAAGCTTGAAGAGAATAAGGAACATGTCCAGAGCCTTCCAGTTAATCAATACACAAGACCTGCCAAATCTAGAATTCAGGTTATACTGATTCCAAAACCTATACTCATTTTATTGTGCCATGCACACTGCCTACTCTCTGATATAACACAATTCTATCAGTGAAAAAATGGTACAGGTAACTCCCACTCTGGGGAATATGACAGTATGTGGTTAAGGCTCACTGTTGAATAGGTGCTGAAGAAGGTCAAATGAATAAAAGTTTTCATTACAATGACTCCAAACAAAATAGATATCCCAGAGAAGCTCTAAAACATCCCAGGTGTTTTTCTTAAATTTAAGCACCATGCCTTATTCAGTTATTTCTAATATGCTGAATATGCCAAGAAAAGACTTATTTCATCATTCTTCAATACATGAAATTACCTTTCTTCTCAGTCAATACTTCCAATCTTAAAATTCTGTGAGCTATGACATGTGAATAGCACTTTATTTTTCATGTAATAAGCATCTCAAACAAAGATAAGACAGTCTACATCAAGCTTGTCCAACCCATGGCCCGTGGGCCACATGCAGCCTAGGATGGATTTGAATGTGGCCCAACACAAACCTGTAAATTCTTAAAACATTATAAAATTTTTTGCAATTTCTTTTTTTAGCTCATCAGCTATTGTTAGTGTTAGTGTATTTTATGTGTGGCCCAAGAAAATTCTTCTTCCTCCAATGTGGCCCAGGGAAGCCAAAAGATTGGACAGACACCCCTGGTCTACGTAATTTTTTCTTATATATGGATTACCAAAGAAGAGATTCATACCTTCAAGGAATAAGACAAAGGTGAGAAAAGAAATTAGGCCTCTGCTGACTAGGACTTTAAGAAACTTACCCACCATTTTTGATCCATGCATGTGCAAAGTGTGCCATCATACACATTCATATAATAAGTCTATGCATTCATTTCCACAGTCAACACTATTGTGAGCCTCCATATGAGTTAGGCTCTGTGCTAAGTGTGAGAGATATAACAATAAGCAAAAAAGCTCTCACTGTCCCTGAGGGAATGTAGTCTTTTAGAGGAGACAGGTGTTAAAAAAAAGATTGCAGTAGTGAATATAAACTTATAATTGTAATATGTACTACAAAAGAAGTATTGGTACAAAATGCTATGAAAGCATATAATAAGGTGAACGTAACCTAATCATGAAGTTTAGGGAAATCTGTCTCCACAAAGTAATGATTAAATAATCTTTAAGAAGAATATTAGTTAACTAGCATATATATAGAATGAGGGAAGGAATTAATTATGTTTACATGACCCTTTGTGATCAGTTTACTTTTGTTCAGAATAAAAAAATAAAAAAAAATTTTCCATCATATTCTGCATAGTAATTTGAATCCGTATCCCCCCCAAAAATAGGTAAGATGCCAGGCCACAGTTTCAGCAATCTATTTTTAAAATAAGCTGAAAAATAATAATAGATTAGTATAAATCAGTTGGTGTTTAGCAAACTCTTCTACAATCCTGGGAAGAGTTGCTAGGTCAAGAGTTTCCAAACACTATTATCAAAAAACAAAATAAACAAATAAAAACATGTATTTTTTTCTCAAAAATTGTTTAAAATCACACATACAAAGTTTCACTATTTCCATGCTGCTATATTTTCATGTTGATATCCAGGCTTTGGTTTCTACATGGAACAACAGTGTTTGAAAACTATTGACCTCCAGGTCCATCCATTTTGTCGCAAATGGCAATATTTCATCTTTTCTTACAGCTGAGTAATATTCCATTGTGTATATGACCTGACGTTTCTGAGAGATCCAGAAGAACTGGAAAAATGTTCCTAACCAAAAAACAAACACAAAATTTAACTGTGTACACAGATATTATATACATATATAAATATTATATATATAATTTTATTTTATATTTTATTTTATTTGCATTTATTCATATACCACTTCATCTTACCAAGAAAGAAGCTTTTAATTAAACATCTATATAAAATGATAAAATTAAATAAAATCTGAATAGGAATTCAGGACATAGTAAATATCCTAAATAAATCTCAAAATGATAGCTATAATTGAACTTTAAATTTAATTCTGAGCCAGCTATTCAGTTAAAGCAATTTTTCTTAGCACAGTAGTTCAGCAAGCAATGCCTTACATAAGATGTTAGATAAGCTGGCGGATATAATAAATAATGTTCTTCCTTTTTAATTACCTATAAAAATATAGTCTCTAGATAAATCCCATCACAGAACTGCCTCTTGAATCATACAGTAGAAATTCATCCCTCCTCCTTTTCCCTCTCCCTTAACAGCCTTTCTATTGTTTATGTCTCTCAGGTACATCTTCTAGTGACTGGTATGAAACTCAAGCTACTTAGCATGATCTATGAAGACCTTCACTATCTGGCTGCACCAATCTGTCCAGCTTTGTCCTTTAACAATTTATGGTCCCGATACTCTGAATTTCTCCCCTTCTCCTAGTCTTTTCATGAAGTAATATGACTGTACACATGCTCCAACCTTTGCAAAAGTGTCTTCTATCCTCCCACCAACCCCTCCTGGAAACTCTGATACATGCTTCTAAACCCAACTGAAATGTTTCTCAATGAAACTTCTTTGATTTTCCTAGTCAAAAATTAGCCATTCCTTCCTCTGTGCTCTCAGACCACATTTTGTCTCACTGCACAGCAAGCCCAGTGCTGATTTACAGAGGATACAACTTCTTCAAGGACCCAACACTGTGTGGTGCACCATAGACACTCAGTGAGTATTTGCTGTATTTATTTTTTCAGTCTTGTAGCAAATGCAGCAAATTTCAAATGGCTCTTTCTTATAATGATTGCTGATTTAAAAAGGAAAAACAAGCAAGGGCATGAAACAAATATACTTTGATGGAGGTAAATCTGCAAGGGAACAAGCTGATATAATTTGATAGAATGCCAGATACATAGAGGAGTAAAAGGGTTGAACTGTGTAAATGATCTTCTCTATCCATCATCTGGGCACTTAATAGGAAGTGAAGAGCAAACCACTGGAAGCTGTACTTTCTGCTCTAAACCAGGAAGCTAGGATTGTCTAGTACTGGCTGCTAAAGTAACCTTATGCTGTGTAGTCAAGACAGCAGAAGGCAGGGATGACCTTCAAAAAGCTCAACCAACAACTAGCATGATGACTGTCAAAGACGTGCTCAATAAAGGTTTGTTGCTGTAGCTGCCATGCCCACCTAAATGGGAAGTTACATCAACCCCGGAGACTGGTCACATGAGTCCTGCTAACAAAGTCAAAATGAACTCCAGGATTCAGCTCTGGATCTTTTCTAGGACATAAACAAAATCCATGGAGGCCCTGATGTTCTACACTGAACACTTAGGGCTGAAAAATGATCAAAGCATTTGTAGGAGTTTCCCACCAGTGTCTTAAAAAGCACAATAAATGCTCCATGGATAATCTCATTTTAATGAACATAGCTTTCTTGTGTCCCGGGTAGAAAGAATTAAGTGCAAAATTAACTAAACTAGTTGACTTCTTTTGTGCAATTATGTATTGCAAACCATTGGGTGTGAGAAAATGCCTGTCAAAGAATGTGATTTTAATTGTATATAATTAATGCTTAGCCACTTTTTCCAGTGTAGCTATAAAAGAATGCTCTCCCATGGAAGCCAACTTTTATTCTTTTGAATAATAAAATTAAAAAGCCATAACATCAAAATTGGTGATCATGAGAATGTCTTATTCTCATCTCTATGGCAGAAGGTCATCTCTCTTGTTCCTTTAAAATTAATGATAAATCATATAAAAGTGATATCAAGTCAACAGGTTAAAAAAAAATAGAAAACATGGTGGGGGGGGTGGTGAGCTGGAAGCCAGAAGATGGTTCTATTTAATAGATTTAAGATTGCTGGAGAGAAGACAAGATGGCGACTGGAGAGGAGGTCCCTAAAGCCTCTCCCAGAAAACACAATTGAACGGCCGACCAGGAGCCAAGAAAGCGGACCCTGAGTGACAAACCGGCTGCTGAGAAATCCACAAATCACAAGTAAACCTGAAGGCTGGCGAGAAAGGGGCGAGTCGGGGAGAGGGAAGGGAGCAGAGACGGACCACGCGGGACGCGATCCCTGCTGACTATTCGGAGCTGCGCAGTTTGGGGGAGGGGAGAGAGACTGGGGAACTGGGGACGGAAGGAGTTTGGGAGCCAGCCTCCGGAACGTGGTAGAAGGGCTGAGCGAGGACTCTGAACTGCAAAGATAACACCCCAGCTCTAAGCCCCCTGGAGACCTACACAGGGCTGCAGTTCCTGTTCCCAGCCTGCTGCAAAGGCGACCCTGCTGTCTCAGGCCAGGCCCACAGCTTTGGACTTATGGAGCGGGCACTTCCTCGTGCACCCCAGAGTTCGAAAGCAGTGTGAGCCTTTAGACAGCCAGGTACTGAATCAGGGCTGGGAAGACTGATTCTCCCCAGCAAAGGCTTTTGTTGGCCTCTCCCCAGGAGATATGCGCATAGCCTCCAAACACAGTAGGAGATCAGAAACAAGAAACAAACAGCCCCCTCTCCCCCAAAACTTGACTCCCAGCGCCACCTAGTGTCTGCCCTACAGCAAGACACCACAAAAGCAATAATCTGGGCAGTGAACATAAAGCCCTCATGTCAAAAAGGAAGATCCCAGTGGACAGGATGAATTCCTTAAAAACTAAAACTCCTCAGAAAGAACATGAAATTAACCCAGAAGACAGCTTGTTACATCTGGAAGGGTCGAACTTAAGTGACGGAGAATTTAAAGCAGCCATTCTGAAGGCTGGGAGAGAAATGAAAACCTATTGGCAGAACACCATAGCTGAGATAAATAACATAAAAAAGGATATAAACGACATAAAAAAGGAACTCTGTGAACAAAAAGAACAATTTAACAAAGAAATTCAAAACATAAGAAAGATTGAGATGGAAATACGAGAAATAAATAATACCATAAAAGAAGTGAGAAATGAAATAACTGCCATA
>PVJL010009501.1:0-56713 GCA_004026885.1 Lyroderma lyra
GGAAATGGGAATTGAACTCTGCTGGAGTGGTTACATGGTTACGAAAGACCCTTATGAACCACCCCCTACCTGCCAAGGTACGGGGCTTTCATTTGTACACCTCCTGCTGGCGACTCATCAGGACAACTGAATGTTTAGGTGCTCTAGATCGTGAAATAATTTTCCTATGGCTAAGAGCAAAGCAACCCAAGAGGGGTAACGTGAAGTGTGTTGGCACGGCTTCCTTATCTTTAAGGAAGAAAAGAATCTCAAGCAGAATCGAGAAAGGAAAAGCACCAGCTGCGAGGAGACACCTGCCGTTCGTCTCACGGCCGTCTTTGCTTTGCCAAGGTTCTAGCCTTACGTTCTGCACTTACAAACTTGACAGAGAGGTTTCTTCAGGTTTTCCCTGGAGGAAGCCTGTGAGAGCAAAGATGGAGCCATCCCCGCGACCCCCGCTGAGATCACTCTTCTGTGCGGATCGATGTTTGTATTGTTTTCCTGTTCCTGGTGCCCACTTGGCTGTCACTTGTCAGTGCCCTCTGCCGTCCTGTGATTCGGAGGGTGACTCTCTTTGTTCCGCTCTAGGCTGGCAGGCTTCCCTCCCTCATGATTCTGTTTACGTCATTAGATGCCATTTAGGTTTGTTGTGTTATAGGAGTTTCCCTGAATGCTTAGCAAATGTGACTCACCCCCTGTGACTTTCATCACCTACGCTTGTGCCTGCCCTAGGGTGTTTACCGGCCTATGGCAGGTCTGCAGTGTGGAGAAACGTGCCTTTTAAAGCACCGTCATTAAAAGCTGTCACTAGCCATGACTCCTGCTTCTCTCACTGGCAATCCGAGCATGGCATTGGATGCAGGAGGTTCGGGCTTATGTATCGCAGGTTCCGTTTTTCAGAGAGTGATTTTGGGGTGGCTTTGGGGCACATCAGGAAGCCACTTCCCCCTCTTCTCCCAACAGTGAGTGCTGAATGAAAGGGGCTTCCCAGATGTGCTCCCCAGTTCTTTCAAGTGCTTCCTTTATTCGCTCTTGGGTACCTACCCTGTGCTAGAGGGTGCTGCAAGGGGAGGAAAGCCAAGGCCCACCGTTTCAGTGCCCGGCGTCTGGAGGAGAAAGGTCCGACGCGTACATCCATTAATTCAGTGCCAAGTGGTTCCCTTGGGAACAAAGCATGACCAGGTCTGGCAGGACCAGGCAAGGCTTCAAAGAGGAGGTGGTAGTACGTGACCTGATTCTCTATCCCTGGGCCACTACCTGCTTACCACTCACTGTGGGTACTGTGTGACTGAAGGGCAGATGCCAACAGACTCAGAGAGTATTTTAGGCTGGCATCCTCTCAATGCCAAGCCTAGGATGCAAGAATGTGTATGACAAGGGATCCTGGGAGGGGGGGCAGTTAGAGAGCACTCAGGAAATGGAGAAATGTGGCTATCAAAGGTTTCCTACTGTATTCTTCCAATAGCCTGAGGCGCTCCGGTAGGAGCCACTCTCAGGAGGAGCTGGGGAGGGTAACCTGGCAGGACTGAGCATACATGCCTGTATGCAGGTGTGGAGAGAGTCAGAGTCCCAGTGGGGTGGGTTCAAATGCCATCTCCTCCAAGCTGATAACATGCTTGGGCAAGTAAATGAATCTCTGAGCTTTCTCTCCTTCCCCACTAAGGGTGTGGGTGGGGTGACATGAGAAAATACAGGTAGGGTGCTCAGGTATGGAGATTTAGGAAATGCATCTTAGAAATGTCTTCCTGGGAAACCAAAGGGGAAAGCACTGTCCGTGAGTGTCATTCCCCATTAGTCAAGGCAGCCCCGCAGGTATCAAGGCCCCAGTATATCTGGGCTGTGCATGCATGTGAGTGGGCTCCCCACTGTCACACCAGGGACACCTCAGGGTGAAGCACAGGCATGTGCAGGACCCAAGGCATTGTCAGGCTGCATCTGCATGAAGCTGGTCAACCCCAATGTAATCCCAGCAGCAGTAGCTACAGTATGAAGGGGACTCAGAAGATTTAAAGTGGCGTGCAGGAGGTGTCCAATAGAATGGAAATAAAGTTTCTTCAGTGATATAAGATACAGAGACCTATAAAGCGGTCACACCTTGCTAGCAGCAGCACAGAAAATTCCCAAATGGAGATACACACAGTGTTGCACTGGTTGGTGTTTTAACAACCAGCCCCGGAAACGAAAGCCCTGACATGTCTCACTTGCTCATTTCCATGACCAATGTCAAGTTACCAACATGACACCCTGGAATGCGCACTGGGAAGAGACGCACACAGTCAGCTGTCGGAGCTAGCCCCACTGGGACACGTTCCTTGGCCCCAGGTTCTGTGGGGTGGGCTGATGACAGGATCACAGGGAGGGACCATGCGTAGAGCTAGCTCACTTTGCTAGTCTCCTGTGCGGAGAAAGCCTGGCTCTGTGCCTACTTCTCCACCTGGTGCGATACAACTGAAAGAAACAGTCTCAGAACACCCCAGAATGTTTACTAGGAGACCGTATAAAAAAATCAATATCCAGGCAGAACCTCCCTCCACAGGCCCAGGGCTCAGGACCCTTTCTGCATAATTTTTTAGGCCTCCGCTTAGCTCCCATGTCTTGGATACCCCCCACCCCCAACTCTAGCCCCTCCTCTATGCCAGCACCCTGCGCTTCCAACATTGAGGTATATATTGTCCTTTTATTGTCCATATTCCCACCAAACTTTCAGGGGCAGACCTTGCATTTGGTTTTATATTCCCAGCATTTAATTCACGAGCACAGTGTCAGAAACCTCATAAATAATAGTTTTCCTCTTCTCTTGCTCAAAGAGGAATGCTGACTTAGTGCCAAGTGAGGTTTGTCCCTAAGCTGGACAGTTTCCTTCTGTGAAAGTCACAAGCCTGTAGCTACGTTTCCCACCATCGATGATTGGAGAAGGGGCAGGTAGTCATTGTTTAGTGGCCGTCTGGAGAGAATGGTAATAAAAGCAGAGAGTAGCTATGTGAGCTTGGAGTAACAGCTCGGACAATAGAAAAGCCATTGTAAGGCTCTCCACAATTACTTGTCAGGTGAATGATGGGTAACAGAAGCTGTTCGAGTTCAGAAAAAGTGACCAACACTTGCAGAAGGGTGGGTGGTCATTTTCTGACAGCAGTGGGCTTTCATTGCCTTCAAACAAGCGAAGGAGAGTAGAACTGAGGGAAGAAAGGGAAAACAGGAAGGTGTGGGCACAACACGATGCTAACAACAAATCATCATCATCCTCCTCAGAGCAATACTCACTGAACACTTACTACCGACTGGGCACGGCCCTAAACACTTCACATGCACCTTATCTCATTTAATTCTCACAATAACCACAGGAAGTAGATGGTATTATGTATCTCTATTTCCAAGAAGGAAAATGAGACAGAGGAGTAAATTAACTTGCCCAAGGTCACACAGTAAGAACTGAACAATAAGGCAATAAATTGTTTTTAAAGAAGTTTTCTTTTTAGATTAGTTTAATTTTAAATCAGTTTTTTAAAAATTGATAACCATTCTTTCTCAGTACATTGCATATTTCCTCCAGCCCTTACCTCCTGCTGTACTTCCTTCCCTCACGTCTCGGCAACAAGGACTGTAAAGATTTCTTGAGCTGCTAAGTGCTGGGCATTTTCTCATGCCATCCACTCACAACCAAAACCACTTGGGCAGGAGCAGATGGAAGCTCAGAGACAGTAGCCTGTCCATGCACCCAGTGGAGGAGATGGGACCTGAACCCACACTGCCGCTTTCCTCGCCTGCACACCGCCTCTGTCAGCCTGCTCCTGCCAGCTCGCCCTCCCCGCCCTCCTCCTGAGAGCGGGGCCCAGGACAACACCTCAGGCTCTTGGAAAGCTTTCATCACTAACGTGTCAGCAGCCAGGGTGCTATGACAGAGGGCGGTCTCAGTACATTTCTCTCCTGGTTACTTTCGGAAAACAAGAATGACCAATGAGGTGAAATGCTATCAGAGCTGGAATGTTCTTTGCAAATACATGAATTCTTCCCCTAAGGAGAACCAGGAGCCCTGAAACTCTACTCAATTGCCTGGAGCTGCTGTGTGGGCATAAAAGTTGGGGAACAGTCGCTGTTCTTGTCTCCTAAAGGGAAATTTCAAAGGTTTCCAGAAAAAGCTACACTGGCTTTTCCCAGTGTGTCCCATAAACATGAATACATGTGGTTTGGAAATTCAGCATGTAGCATCGCTCCCTAGGAATGTACTAGGCGTTGTGGGAGTGCAGAGACTTTGAGAATCCTGCATTAAAGCCTCATTAATACTAGTTAAACTACCCTTTCCTGAAGTTGTTAGTATATTATATTGTTATCATCATCACCTTCGGTTACTGGAGCATATACCATAGGCCAGGCATTGTGGATAAGAGCTTTATATGCAATTTCACATTGAATCCTTACAAGTCTTTGAGGTACAATTTCTGTCCTCAAAGGCTTAGCGAGATTAAATAATTTTCCTGGAGTCACATGGCTATTAATTGGCATCTAAACCCAAACTGGTTTACAGTAACCAGCCAGTGTGTAAACCAGCCTGCACCACTTATGTCCAAACTAGAATACCACTTTATTCATTGGTAGTGAGAAACATACCCTCAACCTCAGATACTATACAGTATCTCTGAAATTGTCCCTGATGTTCGTGTTAAGGAAAAAAGTACGGGAATCCAAATGCTATAGCCACGGTCTGTGGTTAGAATGCGGACGTATTAATAACAAATAGGTGATTGGCTTCTTCCATTACTCGATTATTTTATTTTTCCCCACTGTTGGCCCAGGGACCAGGCATGCCCATCCTCTGGCCATTAGGCAACAACACTGATGGAGACAGAGTCTCAGGGCTGCCGTAGTTTCTCCAGCTCTTTTGCTATCTGCGTTTTTGAAAGCTGAAGCCACCCACTCATGCAGCAAACATTCAGAGAGCATTCATGGCGGTCCAGAACTGTGCTGACACTGACTTATAAAGCGGATGCGGTGGTTGCTGGAGCTGGCTCATACCCACCCACAAGAGCCTGCTGTGAAATATTTATGGACTTTGTGAGCCGGTCATTCAGCAAAACTATTGTAGTAAATACTGAAGTACATGAACTGACAATTTAAACAAATTATATTATAGGCCAAGGTTCTAAATACTTAAAGCTCATCCCTTCTTAAAGATTTTACTGCCTATGCTCTTGAGGTTGTTTACATTTGTTTTATCTGCAAGGGGAGGGTCTTGTATAATCATGTGCTGTCATGCATCGCTTCCCAGGTCTACATTCAGTGACGTTACATGGGTAGCTTAAAAATTAGCCGTGGTGGGAATATTCACATCAAGAAAATCAGGGCTGGATTTATCATTTTGTTGACTGTCTAAACCTAAGAAAGTAATGGGAAAAAAATGTGAATTAATGCAGATAAAACTTAAAAACATGTCATGTCAAATGCTGAAGCTGAAAGAAGTTACAGGGTATTGAATAAAATTTGTGAGAGGGTAAGCAATAGCTTTACAGTAGATGAGATATCAATCACACTTCCGAATCAGTAACACAAAATCTATTGGGTAAAAAGAGTAATTGGGCTAGGATGCAGCTCAGTTTGTCAAATCATGATTGAATTGTGGCCACAGGTTGGCTACAGATAAAAGAGTTCAGCAAAAATCAACAAAAGCTTTCTATGGTAATGAACTCAATGTAAGGACCTTAAAATAAAGAATACCGTGTTATTTTATTAAGACTTGTAAATTGTGGACTACACATTCTCTATGTCAGTAAAATCTATAAAAAACATGTACATACGTACATGCATACATTCTTTTCTCTTTCTCACAGAGTCAGTTGTTAAACATTGACCAGCATACCGCTGGCTGTGAGCATGATCCTAGTACACAGGAACTCAATGTCTGTTTGGGGGGTGGGGAGGAACAACTGGCAAGGAAGAAAGCAAAATTAGGGGACAAGACAATATATGACTAAGAATATATGCACTGTTTAAAGAGGGCAAATGTTGCACAAGGGCTGGTATGTAGAGGGGAGGGACCCATATGGGAGTCATGAGAAAGCCTCACAGGAGGTGGACTTGAATCAAGCCTTGAAAGAAGCATAGAACATGTCAGTATAGAGCAAGCTTGTCCAACCTGCGGTCCAACACAAATCTGTAAACTTTCTTAAAACATGAAAGTTTTGCATGGACCTTTCTGTAGCTCATCAGCTATCGCTAGTGTTAGTATTAGCATATTTTATGTACGGTCCAAGGCAATTCTTTTTCCACTGTGGCTCAGGGAGGCCAAACAGGCGGACAGCCTTGAACCACAGAACATGGGCGCACACAGCAAAGGCTCAGAGGCAGGAGAGTGCTGTTCGTGTTACCCCACCACGTAAATTACAAGACCGAGCCCGTGGAAATGGGCGGGTGGATGGAGAACTAATGGCAGGCAGGGGTGGAAAAGATGAGCTGGGGCCACATGAAGGGTCTCCCAAGCCAGAAGCAGACCCAGCGACAGGGATTCAAGTGCAAGACATTTATTGGGATCTGGAACACCCTGGTGGGAAAAGTGGGAAGGTGAGATAGGAAACGGAAGACAGTCACTGCCAAGCAGTGCATCAGCAAGCGGGTAACAGGCAGGGAACTCCTGGGGGACCATGAGCAGCAGCACTATAAAATGCCCACCACAGAGTAATCCCATGGAGGGTTGAGGGAACCGGAATATTTAAGCATCAGCTCTCCAGTCATTCCAAGGGTGTGGGAATATTGCTTTCCTGGCACTTCCAGCCCTCTGAGCAGGCAGCATCAGCAGGAGAAAAGCTTCAGACTAAGAAATGGGGAAGGGGCACTGCGAGATCAGGAAGGATGAAGGGCCAAGGGCAGGGTAGTGACCGCATCTGCTACACCCGCATGTCAGTTTGGGTGCAGCGGCCTCAACAGTAGGGATTCACTGCATGCTCTTCAGCAATGAAGTGTCCTTGGAAATGCTGCCTCCCGAGAACTTTCCCCATGATAGGATCCCTACCATGTGGTAGAGAAGGAAGTGCAAGGGGCTTGAGTTCAGAAGATCCAAGTTCAAGTCCTACCTGTACCACTTTGTATCTGTACGACTTTAAAACTCAGAGGGTTCTTATCCCCTCCTCATCTGTGAAATAGGACCATTAATTACTCTGTCCCTTATAAGGCTGTTCTGAGGATTAAAATATAGAGGGTGCCAAAAAATGTAAACACATTTTTAAGAAAGGAAAAAACTGTATTAATTTGTAGTACACAGTATATACCGATAACAAAAGATGAATACAAGCCATGCTGGACTTCTGCAATCACAAGAGGTGCTCAAAGTGGTCACCATCGGCATCCAATATATAGATAACATCACTTATAATGTGTATACATTTTTTGTGTATATATACCTCGGTATATATATGAGGGTGCTTTGTACATTGCTATTTCATTGTTGTTATCACATGTAGAAACTTCAAAGAAAGGAAGAACAGGGTTTTCAAAAGAATCTATAGCAGTGTTTTTTTAAACCTATTTCTAAAGGGATACTTTCTATGACATTGTATTTTGTTCTTTTTTTAAAGGCAGGCGTATCTTCAAAGTAACCTCTGTCATTTCTCCACTTTGTCGATAGCATTCTGTGCTAAAAGCGCCCTCTGATTAGGGGTGATTGGACTTATGGCGACATTATTCATTTTCACAGTAACAGCAGGGCCCACAAGCAGGAGTTCCAACAGATGCTGCTTTGATAAAAAAAGAAAAAATACCATCTCTGTGTAGTACTTCAGTGAATCAAAGTTTATTATTCATCCACCAGCACTTGAAGAATTTAGATAAGAGATAATCTTGGGTAATTTGTCTCCTTGGCCTAATGGAGCCTCTGAAAGATGACCCAGATTCTCAGTGTCACCGTGGAAGCCTCCCTTTCACTAATTGAGGGCCAATTTGGAAGGGTAATGAGAGAAAAATAAAGGAAGGATTTTACAAAAATCTAGGCTCATCTTTGAAGTATTAAGATGGAAGATGGAAGGTGGAATTGCTCAGAAGGGGAGAAAAACTAGGAGAGATGAAAAAGGGAAGGTTAAGCCATCGTGAGCTCTAAGATAAAGCTCCAGTCATCCCCTCTTATCCACAGGGGAATATAGTCCAAGCCCCCCAGTGGGTGCCTGAAACCGTGGAGAATCCCGAACTCTCTCTGTCTCTCTAATGCTTTTCCCTATGCATTATATACATACATACATACATACCTACCTATGATTATGTTTAATTTATAAATCAGGCATAGTAAGAGATTAACAATAACTAATAATAAAATAGAGAAATTGTGTAACAATATAGAGAGTGCCAAAAAATGTATACACATTTTAAGAAAGGAAAAAAACTGTATTATAATGGTAATACTCAATATGTACTGATAACAAAAGATGAATACAGGTCATATTTGACTTCTGCAATTTCAAGAGGTGCTCACAGTGGTTACCATCAGCGTCCAGACACTTCTGATTACAGCGAACTACTGCTTGAGCAACATTGATCAAAGTGTCCGCCTGTATCACTGCACATGCTATTTCAATTTCTTTCTGAAGTACCACCAGTGTAGTTGGTTTTGTATGATACACTACATCCTTTAAGGTCCCCATAAGTAGAAATCAAGGGTTATTAAGTCAGGAGAAATGGGGGGGGGGACTCAAATAATGTTCTCGAATTTCAAATACCATTTCTAAATGGTCTTGTTCTCCTTGCACAACAACCGTGCTCCCTACATTTTCTTTGACTGTCCTGCCTGTCACATGGTCATGCCTAGCATTCATTTGATTAATGCCATCTTTTGAGCAAACATCATAATACACACTGCTACTGCAATTCAATTCAACTTCAAAGAGGAATACACATAGATAACATATCTTCAAATGTGTATACATTTTTTGGCACCCTGGTATACTGTAATAAAGGTTAAGTGAATGCAGTCTCTCTATCTCAGCATATCTTATTGTACTTTAATCACCTTTTAACTTAAAAAAAAAAGCACCTTATGACTTATGTCTGGCAATTGACTATTGCATTTTGGGACCATTATTAAGTAAAATGAGGGTTACTTGACCACAAGCACTGCAGTATGACAGTTGATATGGTCATCGAGATGTCCATTAAGTGACAGCAAGGGTATGCTGGACGAAGGGATGATTCACATGCTGGCCAGGATGGATGGGACTGTGAGAGATTTGATCATGCTACTCAGAATGCTGCATAATTGAAAACTATGGAATTGTTTATTTCCATAATTTTCCATTTATTATTTTCAGACCATGGTTGACTGCAGGTAACTGAAACCCTGGAAAGCAAAACCATGGGGGCTACTGTGTTTTGTGGAAAGCCGTATCCGTGTTTTATAACTTCAATGATATTATCTTTTATTAAAGTATTTCCTTCAACGATATCACTCTTTAATATTGGATAATAAAAATTGCTAAAGGGGCTCAGGTCCCACCGCAAATTTAATAGAGATAATTAAATCCATCCCAGTGCAGTCCCAAAGGTCCCTGTTCAACTTGAAATCATTGCAATTAAGGAGGCACTTCTGAATCCAACTCAGAGCCCTAATGGCATTTCTTTGGTGTTCTTTGTTTTTAGCTCTCCTTAACAGGCTACAGATAGGAAAACTGAGGCTCAGAAAGGTGGGTGTAGGGTAGAGAGAGATTTGGATTCTTTCTGTCTAATTTAAGGGTCATTCCACTATGATGCCTTGCTTTTTGGTTCCAATGAATTTTCCAGAATATAGGGAGGTGATTACTGAAGTATAGTGAGGAGCTATTCTTAATGAGTGGGAGACACATGGATTGGAAGGATTTCCAAACTCTCCCATCTTCATACATGGGGGAACCCCAGGAATGGAAATCATTTGAAGCCAGACACTGAATTTCTGGGTATATAAGACCCTCTAGGCAGCCCCTTCCTGTCATGCTAGGAAAAAATCAATTATTTGACACCCAACTAGGCATAAGCCTAAATCTTGTTCTTTTTTTAATCAAAAAGACACACTTTGTAGAATTTCATGGTCCAGTAGTGTGTGAATGGGGAGTATGGGAATACAAAACAAAAGCATTAAGGAATTTGCTAATTGGCTCAAAAACCTAGAAGGTTCTCTCCTTGACCTCATACCAGTACGACCAGCCAGCTGTTTATTTTGGTTGTCTCAGAGGCCAGGAAAAGGTGATACAGTGAGCCCAATAAGCTAATTACTGAGTCGGACATCTGGAAATGTTTTCATTACATCCCAGTGAACACAACTACCATCCGCATAGGTGGCCATGGTAGAAATCCCTCCTCCACAGACACGCGCATCTACGTAGCCCGCTCTTCCCTCTAAATTTCTCTCATCCTTTTTCTTCATCCCCACAGCCCCTGCTGTAATCCCACCCACCGTCTTCCTTCAGTTAAGACTACTTCACTGGCCACTTGTCTCCCTGCTTCCCATTCCCTTGACCTCCTTGTGGCCAACACTAGGGTGGCAGGTCCAAATGCCGGCTGAGAATGTAGGGATTACCCATAGTGCACCTGGTTGACCTGAGCTGAAAGGAGGATCAAAAAACCTGCTCTTACAATTGTTTGTCAACATCCAGCTCCATCCCTGAAAGTAGAGGCTTAAAATGGGAAGGAAATGCATCAGCTGCCCCACTCCAGGCTCACCATGAACATGCCTCCCATGGGACGATTAAACTTTCAGTCCATAAATAGTTGACTTTCTATGAGCTTCCAGAGGTTCCTTGCCTTCTGTCCTTCGTACAGTCCCCTGGGTCATTTCCCTCCCCTGACACCCGACAGGGCCATGGCTTTATCCTGGAGTAGCACACTTGCTACTGTATGTAGTCAAAGAATCATACTGCCTTTCACACTCTACAAAAGGGGCATCTATAAGCCAAACACACCTTTCTGACATTGACGCCCCTCCCAGAATATGGCTTCAGTCTGTAACTATTCTAATAAGGTATTTGTTTCTTTTTAGTCTCTTACTTAGAGGTAACTCCACCTCAACACACACACACACACACACACACACACACACACACACACACACACCATGATGAGAAGGGGTAGGAAAGAAGAGCACAAGAAGAGAAAGAAAACCCTATTCTACCAGGAATTCTTGCAGACTCAAACCAAGTATCACCTCCAGAGAGCCTTCTTCGTTTGTTCTCCCTAAAGAGCCAACCCTTGCACCACCATGCTCCTAGGACCCCTGGGTTTCCTCTGCCTCACCTACCACATTGCACATAATTCTTACTTGGTCTGTCTTTCTCCTCTATCCAACTTGGAGCTCCATGGGGGAAAGAATCTTCCTTTACTCTTCTTGAGGTTCAGAATGTATAGCAAGATACTCGGCTCAGGATAGGCTCCCAGGAAATGTTTGTTCAACGGAATAAGCTCTCTCTTATGAGTTTAGCATGGCCATTAGCTAGAATTAAATTGCACAGAAAGTAGGTGTTATCCATCATCCCTTCCTATCTAGTTGCTTGTTCGTTCAAGGGAGCCTTGGCTAGATAAACAATGCTGAGTCGTCTATGTCAGCTTTCACAGTAAAGGCTGTGCCAGTGGGGAAGGGGAAGGGCACTGAAACCAACCAGCCACTAATGAAAGGCTGAAAGTCCCTTGAAAGTGTGTGTTTGTGTGCGTGTGCCTGTGTGTGTGTGTGTTGGGATGCTTTGCCTGCAACCCAGGTGTCCAGAGGAAAACAGAAAGCTCCCACGCTTCCTGATTTGCAAACCCAATCAGCCCCTTCGTTGATGGGTGTTGTACCTAAAACAGAATGCTGTTTTGATTGGAAAGGATACTGGGCTGATTAGTTGAAACAAAACATTCTCCAATTTACAGAAATAAAGTCTGGAGCTGGAATGGGAAGTGTTCAGCAACAGCGTTGCCAGGCAGCCTACTTAAAATTAATTACAGGTGGAGATGTGTGGCACTGAAGAACGCCCCCCACCCCCGGCCCCCCACCACTTCCCAGGGCTGGGATACAGTGAATACGACGTGAGTGTTCTTGGGTGAGTCTGAGCTGCCTTCGCAGACCCCATTTTTTCACGTAGTGGCTCTCACGAAGCATGCTCGTTAAAACGAGTCTATGTGTGAAATGGAGAAAAGATGGCTGACAGAAAAAGAACTTACTTAAAAAATATCCCTTACTATCTCAGTCTCCTTGGCTCCTGGATTTGCAGAGCAGGAGGTCAGAAAGCAAGAAATACCTGCAACTAGTAAGACAGATTCAACATACCTTGTTTATCTAAAAAGCAAATCATGTCCAGACACAGCCCTTCTAGAAGGAAGGACAGAGTCACCGCTGCTGGGACACACAGAGGTGTCAAAAGCATAGGCCTAGTCAGGCAAACCCTGGGGGACTTTCATTTTTCACATAACTGTAACCACTGTACATCTTGGCTGCTGCTTCTCATCTGATCTGGTGTGGAGTCTGGAGTTTCAAAAGGTGGAGGAAAGTGACAGGGGCAGGGCCAGTGACAAATGCCAGAGTGACAGCCAGTGGCCCAACAAGGGGGGAGGAAAAGCCGAGTGGACCCCCCCCAAAAAGCCATCCAAAGTTCTCACACCAAACCACAGCCACCATTTAGAGCAGGAGCAAAATGCTCAGCGTATCTCAGGAGAGTTTGCAAAGCCCCACTGAGTGGCAGTAAAGGATGTTACTTGGCCATCATAATGATGGCCTTGTATTTTATCTCCTGACACTGAACATCTGAATACAGCAGGCTGAGAATCTAAATACATGTGCATACACAGAATATGCCTGTGTATGTATACACAGGGTCGGGCACAAATAGCATGTAAATCTGTAACATAACAGTACCGTAAGTACTTTTAACATAACTACTTTAAAAAGGGTGTTACTTCTGCCAGACCCTGTATGTCTGTATGTATATAAATGCATATTCTATAAATGTACGTAGTGTTTGTGTGTGTGTGTGTGTGTAGTGTGTATATATACATATAGACACACAGATACTTGTACATATAGTAAAGCTATCAGAAGTTAACCCAAATATCCACTGTTTCAGGTCAGCAGTGGCAAACAAGTTTTATCTTACATACCGATTTCAGTGGGTTGCCAGTGGCTACTTGGAAATCTGTGTTGGGAAAGATTCTGAGGCCAAATCTTATCTTTGAAGAAAGAAAGGCTATTCCTGATAGATGACATGCGTGCCGGGGGACTTGGGGAAGGGGTGGGGAAGTGCGTGGTGACAGGCTCCCTGCTCTTTCCTAGTTGGAGCACGTCAGCCAAGAGTACTGTAAATCAGACCCTTTGGCTCCAACTCCTCCTAGAATTGCTTTTACTGAACTGTGTTGACATTTTCCTATTTTGCACCAAGAGATACTGGGATAAGAAAACATTTAGTTGTGTATCGCATAGGGGTGCTTAAAAGAACCTTATCCACTTCTGAGAGTCCTCTTTTATGAGGACCCATAGGAGAAAGACATTCACTGGGAGACAGAGCTGTTTCTCTTAAAAAACTGGTTTTTCTAACCTCTCAGGGACCACAACTCCTGCTATGAATTACATTTCCCTCTGTGATGGCTGTGGGGGCCAGAGGTGTGCTTTGTCCACCTCTATAGGACCTCCTCATGTATTTCAGTTTTATGTATTTCATATATGAATTTTACCTGCTCATCTTACCCAGACTTAATTTTATGTCTTTATTAATACATTGCCCTTTGTCCTAATTTGATCACTTGATTTGAGACTTTTGGGCATTTATATTTTTCTAAGTCACCTCAAACCCTACTTGAATAAATAACAATCAGGGAATCCTGTGCACTTTAGAAAAATTTCTTTTTTTCCCTAGGAGCACCTATTGTGACAAGTCGTTGCTGTCTGGGAAATGCAAGCCCATGCAACACTGTATGTGATAAACGAAGAAAAACTGTTGTCTCTGTGTCCGTGTGCGCATATGTGTATAAAATACAGGGGGCTCTTATCAGGTCTTGGAATGGAAAGGCACAGTGTTCCAATGGAGCTACTCAGAGCCACGGGATTACCGGAACTAGCAAGGCCAGTTCCGTCACGGCAGCTGAGCCCGACATGTGCACGTGCCCATCGGACAGACAAAGGGAGGCTGGGCTGTGCTAAAACCGCAGTGCTTACTCATGGCTGCAGGGAGCCTTCCTTTCCTGCCTTGGTCTCAGAAGGGAAGGGAATTAACTCCTTGTGACGGAAAGGCAGGCAACCGCTGGCAGTTTGTCACAGTGGGGACTGGGATGGGGAGGGGGTGATTTGGCGTGTGCTGGCCAGGACAGGGCCTGGCCTGCACAGGGGAGATGCGGGGGGAGAGGAGGCAGCCTCTTGCACAGGGGCAGATGGAGAGCAGGATGAATGTGCTCTGACTACGTGCCTGGCACTTTCTTAGGCACCTTGTAGAAATTCTCATCCAATGCTCAGACCCTGAAACACGTCCCCTGTGATGGATGAGGAAGATTGAGGGCAATCAGCACCCTTTTATCTTTTTGCTGTAAGAAGGAGAAGGGGGGAGGGCAAGGAAGAAGAGGAAGAAGATTAATTAAACGCAAAAGATGAGGCCCACTCCCCATGGCCACAGAGCTACTTCAAGGCAAAGCCAGGACTCCCCAACCCCTATGATTTGACTGTACCAATGCCCCCAGACTGTGGTCTATGCACCACCTGAGCAGGAATCCCTGAGGGCTTTGTAATGTAGATGCTGGGGCTCCAATCCAGACCTATGGATTCAGACTCTTGATTGGTGTCTGCATGCACTAAACCTGGAGAGCCATGACGCCGCACCTGGTGGCCTTTCAGAGCCCGCACCACCTTGCCACAGTGGTGGGCTTTGAACAGCACCTCCAGCTCACAGGGCCTTCCCCCAGGAGCAGGCCATGGAGTCTGAGGGCAGCTCTGTGGCCAAGGGGCCACTGAGAGTTTGTTTGCCATCAGTGTCCATGAGAAGGAGCAACCCTCAGTGGCCCAAAACCGAGTCCTCACATCCTTGTCCCTGGGAGTAGAGATTTTAGCAAAATCAAGCCAGCTTCCTCGCTCGCCGGGCTGTGTCTGCTCTCTCAGGGGCTTTCGTAGAATCCCTGTGGCATTTTTCAGAAGCCAGCCTCCTGCCTGATTACTGCGCTTTTTCCTCTGGGCCTGGGTTTCCCAGTCTGTAAAATGAGGGGTAGCACAAGGTCATCCCTCAAAGCACTTTCTTGCCCAAGTTGGTAGACGTAGCTTCTGAAAACAAACTGCTTTCACTGAAAAAGAAAAAGCCTCCTGAGAAAATCGTGCCAGGACAGGTATTTTAAGCTTAGTGGCCAGATGCTGGCATGTGCAAGACTCATTTGTCAAGCTAGGCTTCTCTCCACAAGCCCCGACGTCTCCACCCTGGTTTGGGGCCCACCTTCCTTTTTCCCAGAGGATGTCTGTTTACGCAGGTCTGAAACTAGACACACCAGGGGTTGGATCCCCGCTGTGTCCTACCAGCTGTGTGACATTGGGCAGTTGACTCAACCTCTCTGAACCTCATTTTCACCAGCTGTACGTAATACGGATGTCTGCTGGGGCTCCCTTTCCCCTTAAAGAGCCGTAGTGACTCAGACCTCCAGCCAATCCTGTGGTTCTGCGAAAGTCTGAAACTCTTCTTTCTATAGTTGCTATTTTCTGGGGTTTATCATCTGGTGTTCTTCCTTGTGACTGTGAGCAGGGTCTCCATTTCACTTAGGAGTACCCCAGCATCAACTCAGAGCCTTCACTGAGTTCCAAAATACGCCCCCAACCCCTGACCCCCACCATACACACACACATCAAGTATACTGAGTTTCAGCAAAACTTGCTTGAGACTCAGGGCTGTATGAGGGTGACGGTGGGCATCACATCAAGGTGCATGAATCCTCAGCCTTCTTTAAGCCTCCACACGCTCCCCCTTCCTTCTTTCCAACTCCCCTCACTCCTACCTCCCAAGACCTACAAGTTCTTTTCCTTCTGTCTGGCAAAGTAATTTCTTCTCTCCTAAGACTTGATATCAGCAAATACTTGAGCCCCAAGGCAGGGAGAAAACACAGCTCATTCTCCGTCTCTTTTATCAAAGGATTTGTTTTCAAACATACAAGTATGGCTCTCTCCATCTGAGTAATTTTGGTGCAAAAAATTATCTAATCACATGCACACTGAAGGTAAATATATCTCCTTTCAAGGTGTTTGAGAGCATGAGTGGTTCTTTACATAGAGTTCCTGGCACAGTGTCCAGTTTACAAGAGGTCCTTAAAGTCAGTAGTTCATGCCTTCCCCTCCATCCCCAGCTGATGCTAACAGGGTGAACGAACTAGGATGAGGCCGACGAGGCACTCAGGGTGCAGAATTTAAGGAGGATCTCACTCTCAGATTCATGTACAACTCTGAGAGTGAGTGCTCCTTAAACCCTGGTCTTGGCTTGTTTCAGCACTGTCTGCCCCTTACGGTTTGCATCTGAGGTGTGAATGTGAGCCCAGCTTTACCAAGTACTATCTGAACTGAACCAAGTTGCTTAAGCTTCACCTAGTTCTACAATCGGGTTCATACCCCTGAAAGGTAAACGGTCCGTGAGGGGGAGTAAAGCTGTCCGTACATGTAGAACTCTTCGTTCGGTATAGGCTGTTTTCTTCTGCCCAGAGCTAACATAAGAAACAAAAAGGGATGATATCAGTTTCTCAGGCTCCAATGTTTTCTTCGTTTCATTTAATAAAATGAACTCAGCAGGAGAGGAGACTAACCCAGAACCACATTTCACAGTTTCCTTCCTTAAAATCAATTTTGCTTTTCCCCAGCTCTGAGTATGACATAAAAGTCTAGAGGGGAGACGAAAGGAAATTGAGAGTAAAATAGATCTTGAACTTGGGGAGTTATTGCTGGATCACAGAGCAAGAGACGCCTTTTGAGAAATCTTTAAAACAACATAAAAAGCCGGAAGCATCATCTCTCTTTCATCCCTCCCCTCTTCTTGCTTTGAAAATCCTCGACCATGAAATTGACTAGATGCTTTATCTGGTCCTTTGATGGTCAATGGCATATGTCCATTTGATCCTTTCCCACTAATGACCCATCATTAAAAAATAATGGAAAAAATGGAACACTCAAAAGTGTAGGAGTTGATAAAATTCATGGAAATGTGGTCAGATTTTTTTGTTTAAAGTATTTCGGAATAAATAGTAAAGTTGGCTTCACAGCTCCCCACAGCCCATGCCCACGCCCACTGGGCTTTCCTGACTATCAGTTACTGACCCAGAGCTCTGCCTGAGCCTTTGTCTTCGACCCAGAGATCCGGCCATGTCTCAATACTCTTGCTGTCTCCCTTTGTAGGGACACTTCTGTCTCCACGTGTGACCTGGAAAGGGACTCCAGCTCCTCAGGTCACTCCATCATGGCCGCACCCCGAAGTTACCGATCAACCAATCACTCGTTGCAGATTTTTGATGACCATTACACATTTATATATTCTACCTGTCTTGTTGGGAATGTGCAATACAATATAAGAATCATTAGTGATTTATTGAGAACTTAGGAGAGCTTTGTACATCGTGAGGACTGCTGCTGTCCCTTTTGCAGATGGAGAAACTAAGGCTCAGCAAAATTAAGTGATTTGATGAAGGTTGAACAGCTAGTAAGAGGTAGAACCAGGATCAAAAACAGTTAGTGAGTCTGTTTCCACAGACTTCATTTTTAGCCACGAATCTGTGTGCTCTCCCTAGGTCGACACCCATTGATTCATGTCAGTCCTGGTTTGCAATTCAGAAAATAAAATGGCCACAGCCATCAAGTTTTCAAAATTATTTTCAAATTTTTGTAATTAGCATTCCTGATCTATGGTTCTGGCTCCCTTTTTTTTCATGGAAATCAAAAGTCCTTTGACCTCTAGTTCAATCCTTTCCCTCTGCAGTGAGATGAGTTCTCGTCACAGTATCAGAATAATAAAGCAATTCAGTATCTTCGGTGTCTACCTGGGTCAGGTGGAACGTTCTCACAGCAGGAGTTACTGACAAGGCTGTTTGAATGTAGGTGACTTCAATCAAAGAGCCCAGAGCCAGCCTCCTTTTGTGGAGACTTGAGGACAGTGAGACCTGGCCCTGGACCATTTGTTACCCGTGAGATACCAGGGAAGCCAAGCCATTCTCTCTCCTGCCACCAGACTCCTTTCTGACAGATGAGCGTGTGGACAGCTCTCAATGAGATAAATTATGTAATCACTAGCACGGTGTCCAGCACTTACAAGTGTTCCCCAACCCCACCGCTGTGACTGCTGTTATTTCTCTCTATTATTCTATCATGGTTCGGGGAGGACAGAGGGGTGGAGGGAGGAGGTTGTCTCTCAGTGTTTAAAAGTTCATCATCAAGTGTGAGACTTTTTATGTAATACTGCATTCTACGCGAGACAAAAGTCGTATCGAAATGTTGCCATATTTGACATCTCAGAAGCCTCTATTTGGGTCTACATCCCACATTTTCCCCTTTCAGCATGTGTACCTCACTCTGCCCCCCACAGTAACATTGAAAGCAATAGTGATGATCAAGAAAATAAGATTTGCAAGGAAGCCCCTCATAAATAAATGACTTGTTTCATACTGCCAAAATCAATTATAAAAACTTGCACAAAATGTACCATATACATAGAGGAGTCGAAAAAGTAAGATTTTTCTTTCTGTGACGAGCACTTAAAACCTTCCGGGCTGCTGCACCAGAGAACCCCGGATTTTCATGCTGCGTGGAACGGGTGGACTTTGAATGCTCTTTATTTGAGCGCTGAACTCTCTACGCGATGGATTACGACATCCTTCTTCATCTACAGAAACCCGCTCCCTCTTCTTCAATAATTAGTCTGTTGGCTCCATGCCACCTGAACAATGGGGCACCTCTCTCCCCGGCAGGAAAAGATCAGTGACATTTTTCCACATCGGCAGAAACAGGAGTTACACGAACTCTCTGCGCATGTGTTTTGAAGAGCGTATAGCTATATTATTCCCTAAGGAGTTTCAAGACATGCTGAACTTCTCTCCGTGTTTAATGCTTCATAAATAAAGCCTGAGTAGCAATTCTCAGCTCTAGCAAATCATGGATGTGTTCCAGAGAACATTTAAAACATAAAAGTCAATTCCAAATGGAAGAAAAGAGCCCCATTTTCCCAAGCAGTCGACATATCTCTAACCACTGACATTTCAGAGTGGAGAGGGTGGCAGGCGAGGCACCTGCTGGGGGCTCTGGTGGGACGAAGAACCCCTCCCAGAACGAGCCAAAGGCCGCCCTCCCTTCCGAGGCGCTTTCATGCTCACTACTGGCCTGATGTAGGTGCTCTAATCGCCCCCGTTTTACAGTGCAGGAAACACTTAGAAGTTAAGCAGACTCTCAGTAGACCCAGTGGGCAAGGGACAGAGCTGGCATTGGAAGCCAGCAGGAGGATTCCAAAACCTGCGCTCCGAGCTACTACCCGACGCAGCAAGTACCCGCTGCTTCCTGCGCACCTTCCCAGAAGAGGTGCCACGCTTCCAAATGACCCTCCGACCCACACTCCCGGCCCATGCTCCTTCCTTGCTCCAGAATGAAACACGAGGCACCCCCTCTCCCAACCCATGTCGCTTATCCTTCAAGGAATGAATCACCAACACCCAGCCCCAAGCCCGTATTCTGTGTCCTGGCCATTTCCCCACTGTTGCCACTACCGACATTCTTTGTGGGCAGGCACGTCTCATCTGTTTTCCACACAATGGTCACCCCTCCTGCACCCCTGTCCCTTGGTCCTGTCTCTCACCACAGTGAGGAGGGCCAGCGGGAGTTTAGGCTGACCCAGTCCTTTGACTGTCAGCCATAGCAGGTGAGACAGGTTCCCAGGTCACACCCTGCTGCACCATACGCGACAACACACCCCTAATCCTGATCCAGTGTTCTAGATGGGCGCCTGGGCTCCTGTCTCACATCTCAGGGTGAATTAATTCCCTGACACCCAATTAATTCGGTGCTTGGGTGATGTTAATCCAAGAGCACTGGAAGACTTGACTGTTAAGAAAACCCTTCTTGCTCCCAGGACACGTACATCTCTTCTTGGCCCTTCCAGGCACTACAGAGTTATCCGAGGGAGCATGCCGAAGAGCACCCTGCTCTCTCCTGTCCAGTGTGTTCATCCTTCCAGAAAGAGCAGATGGAGAAAGACAGATGGGCTGGTCTCCTGACACTTCACCACTTAGAACTCACAGAAACAGAGTGTGTCCGGGGGAAAGAATGCCGCCCCTACCAATGAAGCAATCCTGAGATAGCAGCACGCACTGTGTATACCGGCCGTAGCACCCCGGGCTTCTCGGCCTCCCTTCTCTGCCCACAGACCTGCATTCTTGTTGGCCACCATGCGTTCACAGAAATCCAAGGAGAAAAAACAAAGGCGCTCTTTCTTAACCAGGAGTGCCGAGATGGCACACAAAAGAATGAATGTTAGGGCTCTACACAGAGGAACAACGCAGGGGGATTCCAAGTACAGGGTCCGGCAGAAGGAACACCCTTTTTAAAGAAGTTAAAATATTGTTATGTTGCAGAATTGCATGCTTTTGTGATAAAATGATTTTGTGATAAAAGATTTGGTATATAAATCAACAGCTCATAAAAAGGGGCGTTACTTCTGCCAGATCCTGTACTTGGGGAAGATTCTCCCACTCAAGTCTCATTGGCAAACACTGGTCACATGATCACACCTAACTGCAAGGAGCTGGTTTTCCTAAGTGTCCATGAAAGAGGGGAACCAGATGTGGGTAGCTCAAGGGTCTCTACCTCAAGCCCCTAAGCTATTGAAGAAAAGGATATTAATGTGATAGAATACTTCAAGTATCACTTTTTGCCATTTCATTTCTCTCTCTCTCTCAGTTGAACTTAGGGTAAACATGCAATATATCTTAATTTTTATTTTCACCTGGGGAAACTTGCTCAGGACAGTTGAGTAACTTGCCCAAGGTCCTTCAGCTATTCAGTGATAAAGCTTGAATCAAACCCATCTCTGTCTGACTGTAAAAGCTGTATTTACCTTACAGGGCTGTTGTGAGGACTGATTAAATTTGAAATCCATGTATTCCTTCAAATATCAAATGCCTACATGTAACATTCACTTTTCAGGATGTGGGGGATTCAGCAGACACTGCCCTCATAGAGTTTAGGTTTATATTGGGATAAAATAATAAAGAAGAAAATAACTGAATGAGTTCAGTTAATGATACATTGGAGGAAGAAAAATTAGACAAGCTAAGGGGATGGAATAAGAGGGAGTTCAGATAGGGGAGGCCGGGGAAGCTGGAAGAAGTGATCTGTGGACAGGAACAGAGCAGAGGAAAGGGGAATAGCAAGTGCAATGGCCCTGAGGTGGGAATGGGCTGGGAGCATTTGAAAAACTGGCAATAGCAAATACAGCTCGAGCAAGGGAGTCTGTGAGGGAGTGCTACATGGTCTGAAGGCTCGTGCTTCCCAGAATTCGTATGTTGAAACCTAACTCCAAAATGATAGCACAGGGGGAGGGCCCTGGGAGGTGATTAGGTCACGAGGGCTCTGCCCTCTCAAATGAGATCGGTGCCCTTAGAAAAGAGGCCTCAAAAGCTCCCCAGCCCCTCCCATCATGTGAGGACACAGCGAAGTCTAGACCAAGAAACAGGCTCTCAGCAGACACCGAATCTGTCAGCACCAGGATCTCACCCGCCTCCAGGACTGTGAGAAATAAACTGCTGCTGTTTATAAGCTGCTCACTTTATAGTATTTTGTTACAGCACCTCAAAAAGACTGAGACAGGGAAGAAACAGTAGGTGAGGTCAGAGAAGCAGGCAGATGGTGCATAGCCTAGGGTTGGGCAGGGGTGGGGTGGCATGGTAAATGCATGTGCTCACATACACACAAAACCCAGGGATTTTCTAACTAGATGGGAGGAGCACAGTTGGAGTGCTCTTGAGAAATAGATTGACATGGTCCGATTTTCTTGTTCTCTTTTTTTATTTGCACTGTTAAATTTACTGGGGTGACATTGGTTAGTAACAATTACATAGGTTCTAGGTGTTTAATTCTACAGTATTCTTGTTGTTAAAGGGCTTCTGGTTCCTTTGTGCAGAACAGATTATTATGAGACAAAGGTAGAAGCAGAGAGAGTAGTTAGGAGGCTACTGAAGTCATTCAGACAAAATATGATGGCGGCCAGCATCACAAAGAGGATGTGAAATGGGGTCAGACTCAGGATATATTTTGAATGCTGATCCCATGCTACACATTGGTGGCTTGGGTAAAGAGAAGAGAATCAGAAAAATACTCCTGGTTTGGCCCGAGAAGCCAGGTGAATGGTGGTTGTGGTAGACAGGATGACAGCCCCTCAAACATGCCTACATTGTAATCCATAGAACCTATGAATATGGTAGTTTATGTGACAAAAGGGACTTGGCAGGTGTGATGATGTTAAGGCTCTTTGGGGGAAGTTTTCCTGGGGGATGCAGGTGGGCCCAATGTTGCCATAAGGGTCCTTAGAAGAGGGAGCAGACAGAGGCTGAAGATCCTACACTGCTGGCTTTGAAGATTTTGGGGTGGTGCATGGGATCACAAGCCAAGAAATGCGGGTGGCAGC
This sequence comes from Lyroderma lyra, assembly GCA_004026885.1. Taxonomy (NCBI): domain Eukaryota; kingdom Metazoa; phylum Chordata; class Mammalia; order Chiroptera; family Megadermatidae; genus Lyroderma; species Lyroderma lyra. The sequence goes on from PVJL010009501.1 coordinate 22,557, forward strand.
TGAAGATATCCCTGCTAGAGCCTGCAGAAGGCACAGAGTGCTGCCGACTCCCTGATTTCAGCCCCGGGAAGCCCACTGGCCTTTGACCTCCAGAACAGTAGGATAATAAATCTGGGTGCTTCTAAGCCACTAAGTTTGTGGTGGTAACTGGTTACAGCAGCAAGAGGAAACTCATACAGTGGTGTGTGGAAGAGAACTTGGAAAACTGTGAAACACAAAACAATAACCACCACAGAAAACTGTATGTCAGAGAGGACAGAGGGAGACGGGTGGCTTTACTGTTCACCCTAAAATGGAAGCGGGCTTTGCTGTGTGGCATCTTAGTGTTTCCAAGCCCAGCAGGAGGTGACAGCGTATGGCGGGTCTTGCATCAGATGACGGAGGCATCAGGGTGAATGAGAGGCAGGGTCAGTTCTCTGGGATGAACTCTGCAGGCCTGGGGGAAACTTCACAGCAGCTTAAGGGACCCACTTCCCATTTTACCTCTGAAAGGGGCTCGGATTAAGTTGTCATTTTTGAGTGGAGACCAAAATGCCTCATAATGCTGAGTTCCTTCGTGGCCCACAGACTGTTTCTGCAGACAGGCCCTTTTCCTCTCTCTTACTTCTGCTCTACTGAATGTAGTTTATTCCACTTGGTTCTGACTTTCAACTGAAACCAGGAAAATGATTCACAGAGTGTGTAGGGCAAATCATAAAAGACTCATCTGAAGAGTGAATTCTCTTTTCGGTTGTGTGAGACGCCTCTTCATCTAATCTGATATCATTCAAAAGTGATAACTGAGATTTTTATGGAGTGCAATTAAGAAATGTCATTACTGCCTATTATAGATAATGAAATAAATTGGCAGTGCAGGTAAGAGAATTGATGTTCTACAGAATTACAACTCTTTGGGAAATCAGAACTGAGCAGCCTCTTTGGGGCACGAGAATTTATGTTAATGTCTTGCAATCAGCAGGAACCGTGTACTCCCTAATCCCTCTACTGTCCATTCAGTGAGGTGTATGAGAAAAATCCTACACTCTTACTCCAAACCTCAGAAGGAGACAGACAGAGACAGAAAGGTGGCCGGGGGGGGGGGGGGGGGGGGGGGGGGGGGGGGGGGTGTGGAGAGCGAGCGAGCGAGCACACAGATCAGGAAGAGAAGTGAGAAATGTGGGAAAGAAGTTCAGACTTCCTGGACTGGGTCCACAGCCATTGTTATCAGTGCTGGCTGCAAAACCAAGCCGGCCAGAATCGGAAGCCCATGCCTGGCATAAACTACCTGTGTGACCACGGACAGAAGTCTAACCTCTCTGAGCTTCCCGTTTTCCAACTATCAGGTTAGAGTAACAAGACCCGTTTACAGGGCTGTTGAAAATTCAACAGGGCTGATGCAATAACCCAGCTAAAGTGCCCAGCACTGTCTAAAACAAGTAGGACTTTAATAAATATTCATTTCTTTCTTCAGAGCATCCTGCTTCTCTCTCTCCTTGACACCCCTTGATTTTTCTCTTCCAGGAGTCAGGGACATTGGCTGGGTGAGGTGGAAGCCGGTGGGAAGAAAGTGGGAGGCAGGATAAGGTTGCAGGGAGGTCAAAGCACTGATGACTCTCCTGACAAAGTCCATGGGCTGACTGTACGCGGTGGGTACAGCAGGGGTTTCTAAACCCCGTGGCCTTTCCTTATTGTGATAGATGGAGACTTATGGCTAAAAAACACTTGTGTGGCCATACTTCCTCCTCACTGAAACCCTCTGGAGCAATAGGAATCCCACTGTACAGCTGAACCAACTGAGGCTCAGGGTGGCTTCACGACTTGCCCAGGATTACCAAGTTCAGTAAGAGGATCCTGAATCTTATCAAATCACCATGTAGGTGGTTCTTTCTGTTACCTTGCATGTGTCTCCCACCTTCATGTAAAGGCAACAGCGAAGAGAAGGAGCCACGTCCTAAGACCAGGAGAAAGACCTATGTGACAAGGCAAGTTGGGTCTCTAGAGTTACAGGAAGGGAGGAGACAAGCTGAACTTTAGTCAGAGGGGCTGTTAAGCCAGAGCTTTAAAGATAGTTGACAATCACCTAAGGGGAATCAGCCCAAAGACTTGAGATAGAACCAAAGTCTTCTGAAGGAAAATGCTAAGTCACTGAAGGCTTAGGAAGTGGGAAAATGTGTAGTCCCCAAAATAAGCAGCATTGCCATGAACAGGTAAGATGGTTATGTCTTTCACCACTGAGTCCATCTGATGCTGGTGTCAGGCACTTGAAAAGCCACTGATAATTTAAATGGGTCTGAACCCAACCAGAGAGAAGACCACAGCTTGGCTCACGTCTCCTAGACTCAGCACCCTACTGACAGGGCCACTTAACTTCCTGCTACCACCTGGGAGGGGTGACTCCAGGAGCAAGAATGGCAGATCCCTTTCATGAGCAGTAGCCACTGTTGCTTACTTCCTCTGATGATAGAGACTGGGTTTCTTTAAGGCTAGACCACCTCAGGCCAATTCCTGAGCCCCACCTCAGATCCAATGATTTAGAACTGGGGCGTCCAATCTTTTGTCTTCCCTGGGCCACATCGGAAGAATTATCTTGGGCTACACATAAAATACACTAACACTAATGATAGCTGATGGGCTAAAAGGAAAAAAAAGTCCATGCATAATTTTCATAATGTTTAAAGAGAGTTTACGAATTTGTGTTGGGCCGCATTCAAAGCTGTCCTGGGCCAAATGTGGCCCATGGGCCGTGGGTTAAACAAGCTCGAGTTAGAAGTTACTAGAAATAGGTACAGGATCTTCTATTCTATTATGCTCCCCTGATGACCCTAATTCCCACAGCAAGTTAGAAACCTTTGCTGTAAGCCCCTGACTTGTATCTCTCTGCTTTGCCTACTGGGTCCTGACTCAACAGCTATTGAATTCCAGCTGTTTGCTAGGCTCTGTTTTAGACACTTGAGCTACATCTGTTAACAAAACTGACAAAAAAGAAAAAGTCTCTAGAGCTTACATTCTACTGTGGGTGGGTGGGCAAGCAGGGGTGGAAAATAATAAGCAATAAACATAATGAGTGAGTAAATTGTTTTTCTCTTTGTGTCAGGAGGTGATAACTGCTAAGAGAACAAAGAGGAGTGTTAAGTGGAAACATGGGTGCAGGGATTGGTGAGAGGGGTGAGATGGCTCAGGTACGTCCCTGGACCCTTGTCCCACTCCTGGAGCGAGGCTTCAGACCTCTGTCACCCATGCCCACCAGGTCCACTCCAATCGGCGCTTCCTACTTCTAGCTGCCTCCTCCCCTGAGCATGCTCTGCTGTCCCTTATGGTAGCTATGGGCTCCACTCACAGAGGACAGTAGGCAATCCTCTCCTTGCTGGCTGGAATTTTTTTTTTTTAATTGTTAAATTTATTGGGATGACATTTGTCAACACCTCTCCAAGCTGATTCTGGGAAATTACCTGTCTATACCTCTCTGTAGGACAGAGGACTTCCCAGTTCTCCGAGACGTTGGAGGGACTGGAGATTTATTCGAGTCACACTCAGTGGTCTGCTGGAGCCAGCTCCTGAGAGCCCAATGTTAAGCATCAGTGGCATTACGTCGTAGTTAAAACTCAGCTGTTCAAAGACACCTCCCAGCAAGGCAGCCCCATAAAAGCAGCACCTGGTTTCTGGAAGCACACAACCAATCACCCAGAGCGTGAGATGTTTGCACCTCTTTAGTCATAAGCTATGGATGGGCACCCTGATATGTAGTGTATCTCACTCCTTCGATAGCGATTCGAAGACGTTTCTATTTGGTTGATGGATTATTTTGTTCAAGGATGGATGCACCTTGAACCCTCTCACTGCCTTGCTTATAGATTCACAGCCTCTATATGTCACTTACTCATCCTTTTCTCAAATCCCTTTAAGCGCCTGCTCTGTAGTGGGTCCAGTGCTATGTGTCAGAAATGAAATATTTACTTGACATTCTGTGCCATGCTTAGGTGACAGGGCCACCATGCTGTGGGAGGGGAAAGGTGCTCTAGCGTCCCATGCGCATGAGCTGAGTTTGAATCCCAGTGATGCTGCCTTTTAGCTGTGTGACATCAGGGAAGTTACTCAAGCTCTCTTAGCTTCCACTTCCTCATCCATAAAAAGGGCAACGATGCCCCCCCACATCTCAGGTTTGAGAGTAGCACCAAATGACTCCATGGTTGGGACAGGACAGATTTTAAGTACCCATGTTCCCATGTTTAAGTCCTAGTCCTTCCTCCTTTTTAGCTGTGTGACCTTGGGCTTAATATTAAGTTCAATTGCCTCACTTGCAAAGTAGAAACAGTATACCTGCCATGGACAAAATTGTGAAGATTAAGGAATGGTGATGCTTGAAAAACCATTGGCTGGTTACTGCTGGCATGCTGTAGGTATTCAATAAACATAACTGTTGTCACCATTGCATTTATAATTATTAATACATTGCCTACAGTAATCAGGGTTCACATAGCTATTTTTGCCCACGTTATTATTCTGGATCTATTTCAGTTTCTTACACGGCTTTGGGGGGCGGAGAGGCATGCAGCCCTGTCTCTTCTTTGTGCCAACACTGCAAACTGATAGGCGGTGGGCAAGGAAGACCGTCTGGGCAGATGGGGCCTGCATGGGGGCAGGTTTCTCATTCTTCCACCTGCACATGTGCAGAGATAAGCTGAGCTTCATCCATGGGATAATTTCTTTAAAATCAGCCTGGCACTGCGAGTAATGAAGAATGATGAGGCTAATTACAGCCTCCGCGTGGCACACAGTCCCGGCTGCTGTGTGTGTTCATACAGATGATCTGGGTTGAGCCAACGTCCATTCGAAATGCTCAATTACAGAACTGTCCAGAAGCTAACAGGCCTAAGTCTGTCCAATCGTGGGGGCAAGGACGCCGTGTCATTTGGTTTTGTCTACAACTGCTCTGACACATAGAAGACTCCCCCTTCCCCCCAAAAGTGGAATAAGTGGCCTGTGATACCTGTGCTTGGTGAGACTATCGACTAACATTCGCTGGGACACATGGCTGATTCCTGGTTACAACAGTTGTTTTTCAATCAGGAAATCTTCCACTAGGAGACAGGACACAAACTCAATAGACAGGCACGTTTAGAAATACTCCCCTTCAAAGAAAAAAAAAAAAAAGGAAGGAAAATTATCTGTATTCCCATCACCCAACAATAACCCTTGGGTATATTTTGTTATTTTTTTTCTTCCAATATTTTTCTCTTTGTGCATTTTGGGAGTTTGTTTTGCTTTTCTCGTGTTTGGGGGTTTGACATTCTTTTGAAATTATAATCACATTCTGTAAAAAGTTTTGCAGACTATCTTTTTTTCTTCTTACAGACTCTTATAAACATTTTAAGCTCTCATGGCCACATAATCTTCCAACAAACGGGCGTCTCAGCAGTTACTCAACTGCTCGGGTCTCTCAGCGGTTACTCAACTGTCCCCCTGTTCCTGTACATCTAGGTTATTTTTCATTTTTATTGTTATAGCTGGAACAAGTGTTTTGGATATAAAGCTTATGTTCTTATTACTTCCAGATATAAGATTATCTCCTTAGGATATATTCCCCAAAGTGGAATTACTAGGTCATAGAATTTTAAAGATTTTGTGAAGTGTGTTAAGGAATTTTAAAGACTCTGCAAACATTTCTTAGACTGCTTGTTGTGGCTGTGACTTCAGTGTCTTATCAGTGAATTGCGACCCACCTCCCCACCTTCTAGCACACTCTTTGTCTTCCCTTCCTCATGACTACTGCCCAAACCTGCCCTGCAGAGACCAGTCCAGTCGGCCCACTTGGGGAGCCCTCGTTTGGAACATGAGTGGCCCAGACACTTTGTCTCCTACACATTGCCCAGTCGGCTGAAACAGTGAGCACCTGAACAGGAATAGAAATTTGCTTGAAGACAACACCTCCCTTGTCCAGTTAATTTTTCCCCTTATATATGAGCCTGTTTTTTGGTCTCATTGCCATGGCAACACAACCTCAAGACAATAGATATTAGCTGTGGTACTTAGAGGGAAAAATTCAGCTGACAGACAAGTGAGAAAGCTGCAGGAAACAAAGGGTTAGCCCCATGATTCCCCTGTGTCCCTCGGCAAAGGGGCAGAGATAATTAAAAATCAGACTTCGGAGTCACAGACACCGGCACGAGGATGTTTCCAGGGCAAGCAAGGTCATCTGTTTCCAATGCTAATTAAAATGGATGAAGATAAATCACATTACCTCAGCTCTCGTCTCTGCTGGATGAAGAACCTTTCAAAACATAGATTGTTTAAGAGAATCTTTCCGCCCTTTGAGAATCGTGTGGCTTCCAAATAGCCTGAAATGATCTTAAATGAGAGGTGGGATTTTACAGCATATTTCTATAGCCCGCCTTCAGATCCTGTCGATTCCACTTCACCAGTATCCCTAATTCCCAGTTCTGACTGGTCTCTCTGTCTCTCCTCTACCAGTGCCCCCACCTGCCAGCAGTACTATCTGGCCCATCTTCGTGGGAAACACCTCTGCTTGTGTCCAAGGGAAGACCCCTCCTATCTCCCCATTCCCCACAGAGGAGAGCCCTGCCCATGAAGTTGGGCACAGAGCATCCCCCGGAGCACACAGCACCCCTTCCCCCACTAACTCTCCGCTCCCCAGATGAGCCATTCATTCCCTTTCAGGACTCTCTTCTTGCCTTGAACGCATGCATTTGTCGCTCCCTGGACAACGGCTCCCCATTCTTAAAAGCCTCATGCAAATGCCATTTTTCTCTCACTTGAGTCATTTCCTCCCCTGGGCCCACACGCCTCTTCTTTCACACCTAGAATATAGCTCTTCCCACGCTCTACTGGGAGTGACTGTTTCAGTGACCTCCCCACTGTCTAGGGCAGGGACTGTGTGTGTTCATCTCCCTGAACACTGCCTGGCACGTGGCAGGTGCTCAATACTGGAAGTTATTATCCTCACAAAGTGTTATTTGGTTGAAAGGATACAATTTTTTTCTATCTGGGGAGATAAGAATAACACTTTGAACTTCCCTAGCACCAAGCTTCTAAGGAACCCAAACCCTACATTTGCAGTATCATCATCAAACATGTACTGGGGTCTTAACGAGGGTGTAACGGTTGAGCATTTGGGTGCTGAAACTGTTGTCGTGGTTGCTGTCTGGGAAACAATGCTCAAAGTTCACAGTTTATAAACTTTCTGGAAAATTCCAAATGTTTTCAAAAGTAGCAATAATGGAATACTGACACCCCTCTCCTCCCAGCCAGGTACCCATCAACTCAGCTTCCACAATGATTAATACCTGACAAATTTTGTTGCCTGCCCTCCCCCACTATTTTTATGGAGTATCAGTGGGGGGTGGGGGGGGGTAGTTCCCTGGCTGGGAATCGAACCCAAGCTGCGGTGTGGAGAGCACGCAATCCTAGCCGCTACACCACTAGGGAACCCACTGTGGAGTATTTTAAGGCAAATTCTGACATGATATCATTTTATCTGTCAATATTTCATAAACATTCGAGGTTAAAAATCCCAGCTCCCCTACTTACTATCCTGTGACCTTAGGCAGGCTAATTAACCTCCCTGATGCTCATTTTCTGTGTATGTAAAATGAGAATGATTATGACACATCCATCTTAGAGTTATAATGAGGAGCAATGGACTGTTCTTGGAAAAATATTGACACTTAGTCCATGCCCAGCCCATGTGCTAAGTGATCAGTGTTAGCGCCCAAAATCACTATTGTTATCATTACCAATACAAAATTTACAGCACAGTGTCAAACAATTGTGACATCGAAGACATACAACTGTAGCAATCAGTTATCATGGCTCTGGCAGCCTAAGGAGGGCAGGTGGGTGTGCAGAAACACTGGAGCCGTAGAGACTACATTGGCTTGAAAAATCATCTTGGAGGGAAATGTTGGGGCCTTGAGCTAGGCAGTGACCAAGAGTGGAAAAGAAATAAAATAAAACCACACAGGATGAGATGAGAGAGCACACACGAGGATTGCCAGCAAGCAGCCGAAGCTGGGAGAGAAACATGGAAACAATTCTCTTTCAGAGCTGTCAGTAAGAACCAGCCCTGCTGACATCTTGATTTTGGACTTCTAGCCTCCAGACCTATGCAAGAAATCTGTATTGTTTCAAGCCATCCAGTTTGAAGTACATTGATTCAGCAGGCCTGGGGAATGAATGCACGATGCAAACGTTACCATGTATTCATAATGTTTTTAAATGAAAAAAAAAATCAGCTTAGCTGTATACTGGGTATGATTTTTCAAGGTATTATTTCTAGGTTCTTGCCCATATGCAGACAATTATTTACTTGGTTGTAGTTGGAGTCAAATACAGTTTTATTTCTGGACTTTTCACTTGACAGAACACTAATTTGCATTTCTTAATTCAAGGGCATGCATCTCTATTAGCCATTAGGTCGTACTAGCTCCCCCTCTTTCCTTCCTCACAATGCAACAAGCCTTTGCACTGCATTTCCCGCATGCACCTCGGGTTTGGATTTCTCTGCTCACATCACAGTTAGATCTGGCCCATTACAACATGGCTCGTGGGTTGCCCAAGTGACCCACTAACTTACGCACATACATCCTGTGACCCCCACCAGCACAGAGATCATCCCCTTGAACCATAAGCACATGAAACTCAGCTCTGGGTCCTTTGAGGGGCCACACAGAGCCACTGAATGGATTTAACTAATAGTCAAGCAACATCCTGCAGGTTTCCTAACGCACTGGGCAGAAATCAAGTCATGCAATATCTGTACAGGCATGCTGAGATCTCATTCCTTCTCAATTGCCCTAGAACAGAGGGGTTGTCGTTGTGGTTCTCTGCCACTTTCCAACATACAATGATATTTAAGCCAAGTGTTCAAGTTTAAACTCCAGACATTGAAACATGGGACACCATCCTAGCCTTGCAGGTAACCTTTGTCAGTTAAGAAGGTGACTTGTCTTTCTTGTTCCTTGCCATGAGTCAGCCAAGCCCAGTGCCTGACTCATGGTGGGCAGTCAGTATTTTGTTAAATGAAGCACCAGTTAAGTTCAAGGGTCTAAATCAGAGGTGTCCAACCTTTTGGCTTCCCTGGGCCACATTGGAAGAAAAATTGTCTTGGGCCACACACAAAATACACTACCATTAATGACAACTGGTGAGCAAAAGAAATAAAAGGGCCATGCATAATTTTTGTGATGTTTTAAGAGAGTTTACAAATTTGTGTTGGGCTGCATTCAAAGCTGTCCTGGGCTGTGGGTTGGCCAAACTTGGTCTAAATCTTCAGGGCCTCCAAATCAGTCTCAGCAAATAGGTGTAGGGTGAGGCCAACACCTCACTCTTTGAAAGCCACACTCTGTGATTTTGATGCAGGCAGCCTTTAGTCCACACTTTGAGAAAACTCAGCCTAACCAATGAGTGTTTCTGAGGTCAGAGATGATATTCGTGTTCTTCTGTCACTGAGCACCTGCCATGTACCACACTCTCTTCCTAGTTCTGGGGATAAAGCAGAACCCAATCTCTGGTGGGCAAGTCCCTGTTCAAGCTGTCTTGTGGGTACTGAGGTGAGGCAGGTGTCTACCCTTCAAAAACCCAGAGAAGGAGATGGGGAATTCGTTCCTATTGCACCGGAGGTCTCAGCTGAAGGCAATTTTTGCCCACTCCCGGGGAAATCTGGCAATGTATGGAACCATTTTTATTTGTCACACTGGGGAATGCTACTAGCATCTAGGGAGTAGAGGCCTGAGATGCTGCTAAAGATCCTGTAATGCACTCGACAGCCCACCTCAACCAAGAAGTATCTGACTCACAACGTCCGTAGTTCCTAGGTTGAGAAACCCTTCAGGACAGAATGAACTAAGTGTTGTCATAACCAAGGAAGAAGTAAGGCGCATGTGAAAGTCCAGGGAAGTACCGCAGGGCTGCGTCTACAATCCAGTGCCCAGAGCCCCGTGGCCTCCCTTCCTCTCTCCTCCTCCTTCCCTCTCTCTGGTTTCACCCCACTCGCGCATGTGGGGCAACAATGCATTAAGCCTCATAGTTACGCAGAGCTTGGCTTGAAGCTTGGCTTGCCCATCTTTCACTGTTTGACCTTGAGCAAGCCATTTAACCTTGCTAAAACCTCAGTTTCATCTCATCTCTCCTCCACAAGCAACAGGGACTCAAGAAGAAAAGGGAGGGTGTTCTGATTGACAGTCTGACAAACTCCCACTTACCTCACAGGGTTGATGCAATGCAGTGAGATCATGCACATAAGGTGTTTTGCTCAGTGACAGCACCTGCTAGGCATCTGTCATGTGTCAGCTGCTGTGATGATAATGAACAATGTCCCCCATCACCCCTGCCTCATCTTTGAAATGTACCTAATTTTCCCTTGAGATTCTCAGCTTCTCCTAATACAACTTCTGGGCAGTGGTGACTCTCGTATCACTACAGTCCAAAATCCAGAGCCTATAGCCACCCCCACATCCTTTTCTCTAAGTGGGAGGACCCACAAGATACCCGCCTTCAGTCAAAGTGGTAGAGAACCACCTTCCTGTAGCACCAGCTCTTTATAGAATCAGCTTTCTGTAGGATCACTGTGTTGGCAAACACCTCTTACACAAACACACTATTATTTTCACTCCTTTAGACCAGCGGTGTCCAGCCTTTTGGCTTCCCTGGGTCACACTGGAAGAAGAATTGTCTTGGGCCACACATAAAATACACTAACACTAACGATAGCTGATGAGCTTTATAAAAAAAAAAAAAAAAGAAAGAAAAGAAAAGGTCACAAGAGAATCTCACAATGTTTTAAGAATCTGTGTTGGGCCACATTCAAAGCTGTCCTAGGCCACAGGTTGGACTTGCCCGCTTTAGACCATTCCACAGGTCCTAGACAGTTTGTCCCAGACACATCTGCCTCTACTGACTATCCCTCATTCTGCACCCTAGGACCCTAGCATGGTCTAAGGTATAACTATGTCTAGGTGACATAGCCAATGTATCTCAATTCCCGTACGTACAAGAAATGCCTGCAAACAAGCCCTTTCTCTCCAAGCCTGAAGAAAGATCACCTCTGCCTCCTAAACTGTACTTTCCTAAATGTTGGCAGGTCTGGCTGTCATCCTTTGGAAAAGACAGCTATCCATTTGAGAACTTTCAAGACTTTGAACGATCTCTGGGTTTCTTATGCTTCTAGCACTTTTCCACAAACTCTCATGTTTGGCAAGTCCAGGGGAAACCCTTCACGGAGCATGACATGGTACAGTTGTCGATCTGTGAATAAATAAAATCAGTATTACCTGGAAGCAAGGTAGTTACATCATTGATAAGGAACTAGAGAACTCCAAGCAGAAATACAGAGTATCTCTCTTTGGTTGGAGGATTTTGGTTAAAGATACAAAGCTAGAACCAGCTGAAATTACATTTTGTAAGTTCTGCCACTGTCATGTGGAATTTTCAGAGCAGCAGGAGCTCAGGTTACTTTGTAACCCATGTCCAGCACATTGGAGGTGCTTAAGCAATTCGTGAGGATTTTCCAAGTGTTATCTTACCGTCATCACCTTCAGTGCCCTTATGGCCATCAATGACTCATCCTCTGAGTAGAGCAACGTCTCCTTATGTTGTTTATTTGTCCTTCTGTCTGTCTAAGTGACAAGCTTCTACTTGACCTTCAAGTCTTGGATTAAAAGTTACTTCCACTTAATAGTTTTCCCAGGTTTTCATGCCTCTCCCATCCACAATTACTTCCTCTTTTGCACCCCATCACAATTCAAATGTCTTACGGATTGAACAACAGATATTTTTCTGCAGGGAATACAAATCATCTCATGCACCTTTTTATCCTCCTCAGCGGCCTCACCTCATGTGTTGGAATAAACATCCATTGAGAGTCCACTTTAATTCTATTCAACCATCCAAATCCAAGACCAGGAAAATTTGTTAAATTAAATAAAACAAACATTGGAGGCAATTCACTTGATTTTTTTTTTTTTTTCATCTTTGGCTTTAGGTCAAAATACAATAGGATAAAAGTATATTGTTTGGCTTGATTATGAATTGCATGTTTCCACAGAATGTCCTAGCTTTTGGTTCCATGTTTAATTTTTTTGAGCCCCCTCATGACTATGACATACCTGTATATATTTGATCAAAAGAGTCTGTGTCATCCAAGGACCCAGGGAAAAAGGACCAGTCACTCCATCCAAATTCTACTGTCTTGCATTTTTGCCTTCCCTTCTTTCTCACTCTCAGAATATTCTTTGCCTCTTCTCAGCCAGTGTTCCTACTAAAGGCCCCTTTAAAAATCCTCTTGGAGCATCCCCATTGGCTGCCCTGGGACCAAGCAGACAAAGGTGCCATATTTAAGGAGGCGTTTGTTCTCAGATACTGACTTGGCACTTGCAAAACCCTGAGCGTGAGCATGGCCTTAAACTTTGCACCCTTGTCACCTCTCTTATCCCTTCCTACTCTATGCCCTACATTATTGCAAAGGCCCCATATGCAACTGGTCCAAAAAGAACCTGAGCGTTTTAATCTTTTCTCTTTCTTCCTCGTGGGTCAATCCATGGTCCCTGACGTTTTAGGTTTCAGATCACTCTTCCCTCTAGGTCAAAATCGCGGGGGCTCCCTCACTTTAAATTCCTGTAGCAACCTGACAGAACACAGAAATTTCAGATTCCAGGTCTACTTGCAATAAATGTGTTACTTTTCAACACCCAATTTGGATTTTACACAATCCCAAAGATGGTCATGGTTAACGTCAATGACCTTCCACAGATGACTTTGGTAGACGAGCTTCTTAATTATAGTGTTACTCATTCCTTACTTTCAAATCTTTTAATTTATCATCTAATAGGCACACTGATGCATGGAATAATCCATCTTTATCTTATTCCTATTTCAGGTGGCTAAGCTTATTACTATTCCAAGCCAAATGCTTCGATTATTAAGTGGTGTTATTTGTACTCTAATGACTTTGTGCCCTACACACCACTCAAAAGGAAATGGAGTGTCATGAAACATTAACTGAGACCCCAAACGAAGACTGAGCATTGTTAATGCTCATTACCCAAGTGGGAAGGAACTGACCATTCAGTTAGAGGTGACTGGAGGATTTTCTAGATTTGTATGCTCAATGTGGGTAACTGCATCCTTGGAAACTCCCTGGAACAAGCCTCAGAGGCCCCAGCATCTTGCTGCACATGCACTTTTGCTCCCTGTGCTCATGCCTCCTGGCCTCTCTTCAGTTTCTCCTTTCATGTCCCGCCCCCTGTGCTTTGAATGCTCCTCTCCTCTTTGCCTTAGCGACGGCCTACTTGTTCTTCACATCCTGGCTCAGGTACCAGTGCTTTAGAGATGCCCTCCATCCCTGCTCTTCCCAACCAGGTCAAACCCACTGTCCATATTCTCATAACACTACCTTAGAATTATCCAGTGGCAATCTTGCCTTTATTCGAGTCATTCTTTGATTAAGTCTATGTCTCCTGTAACACCATAAATGTCACGAGGGCCAGGGATCTTGTAGATGTTTGCTCACCATTGTCTTCCCAGGCTTTCCAAAACCCCACCGCCTCTAGTTCCATTGCAGATGGAAGTAAGAATGATCAAAATTACTATTCCTCTGCAAACAGGGTCTGGGCCAATTATAATTCCCCCAAGGGTCACGCTTACAAGCCATCTTGAATATCAAAGGACTTTGTTGAAGCATGAACCAGTGGTATGGGATCAACTCTGATGGGCTAAAGAAACCGATCAAGAACACATTTTTAAACCACCACTCCTGAGCAGGGTGTCAACACTGTTGCATGAGTGATTCAATGAATGAGTGAAGGAATGAGTGAGTGAGTGAGTGAATGAATGAATAAAATAGTTCTGACCACTTGCCATATTAAGAAGGTGAGAGGCAAAGCGATGAAGCGACTCATCAGAACGACGTTGCTGAAAGCAGAGCCTAGGACTTGGCGACATTCTTGCTGCCTCCTGCCACCATCTGGCCTCCCAGGAACAAGAAGTGCCAGGGAAGTCTCAGATGGCCCCCATACTCAGGATCTCAGCACCTTGAGGTATTTCAGTGCCATGACTCAAATTTCCTCCTGCTATCTAGATGGGAAAGCAGTTCGGGTGAAGATGGGCCGAGTACGCCCAGAATCCCCTGCTCTGAAAAGTCTAGCTACTAAGACCAGACCTGGCCATCCATGTGACTGGCAGTGGGATGTGGGGGACCATGGCCCTGACTATGTGCAGACCCCACTGGGCCCTCCCAGGCAGCAATGAGCAGGCCACCAACAGACAGCTGCCTGCGCCATAGGCTCTGCGATGTGGGACAGATGGGTATGGCTCAGCTACTGGCATCTCACTCTCCCCACTCAACCACTTGCTCGCTCATTTGTTCATTCATTCATTCATTTATTCATCCATTCATTCGTTTGGAGTCTATCATATGCCAGATGCACCTCGCACTCTACAGCTGCACCCTCCAATATGACAGACGTGGGCCACGTACGGTGTGGCTAGTCTGAACCGAGACATGCCGTACGTGTCAGACCCCCGAATGCCAAAAACAAGGAGTAAAGAAAGAAGAGGAATATAAAATACCTCATTAATACTTGGTTACATTGAGTGCATATTAAAATGATCATATTTTGGGTAGCTCTGGTTAAAACCAACATTATTAAAATTCATTTCACTGGTTTCCTTTTACGTTTCCGTAATGTGACTAATTGGAGAATCTCAGTTCCACCTGTGGCGCAGCACGGGCCCAGAGACCTGCAACGCAGAGGCGAGGGGCGGGCGCGTCCGTTCCAAGCCGGGGGTATGGGGATGGTACGAGCTGGCCCGAGGTGCTGAGGGAGCCCAGAGGAGGCTTGGCCCAGACGCGAGGGGCAGGGGTGAGGCAGGCAGAGCAGCTTCCTGGAAGGGTTCCCATGGAAACTGATCCCGCAAGACAAATCCGAGTGAGCTCCAGGGCCAGGACGCTCCAGGAAGAAACCCAGCCTATACAGAGGCACAAAGCCTTGTGAACCTCAGATGTGTCTCCAAAGTGAGAGAGGAGGAGAGGAAGCTGTAAAGCCAGAAAGGGCAAGAGGCTCCTAAAAACTGCACCCAGTGCTGCCCAGCAGGATGAGCACGTGAGCCGCATGCCAAGTTTCCCACATTGCATAGCAGCCACGTGCAGAAAAGCAAAAAGCAGGTGAAGTTAACTTTAGGCATTTGCTGTATTTAACCCCAAATATTTAAAAGGTTTTCATTTCAACGTGTGAGCTGTGTCAACCATTCTTTATGAGGTAGTTTGCACTCTCTCTGATTAAGTCTTTGAGATCGGGTGTGTATTTTACCATCCAGCACATCAGTGCGTGCTGGCTACATTTCAAGTGGTCACTGCCACCTGTGGCTAGTGCCGCCTGTAGCAGGCGGTGCAGGTCTGCTAGACTTCTCTCCTGAATGCCATGGGAAAAGGTCTGAAGCAGAAGCGTGCCTTATAAAAACCTCTCTGGTAGCCCCCAGAGACAAGGGTAATAGCTTTCTGGAGGTCGTCACCATCTCTGGCTAACTGTCACCTCCTGGAGCACCTCAGTTTGTAAACCGGTAACTTGGGAATGGAATTCGTTTCTGCAGACTCTACCCTGTGAAGGCATTCTTTGGGGGCAGTTTTGGGGTGCAGAACACAGAGCCTTGTCCTGGACTTCGTCCAGAGTCCTGAGAAGCAGAAGCTGCTCTTTGAATTCTCCTGTGGTTTCTAAACCCCCTTTCAGAGGGAGACCTGGGACAGACCCCTTAGGCTTTTCAGGTTTGGGTGTTCTCATCTGTGAAACCGTAATGCCTCCAAGGCTCGGAGTGTGGGTAAAACGAAGCAGCACATGTAAAATGCCTTGTGCTGTGCCTGATAAAGAACTGATCCCAAAACGGTAGTTTCTTTCCCTCTAAGCTATCATGAGAAAAGACTTTCATATCTCCGATAGCAGCTCAGAGGATATGAACTCAAACAGCATACCTGGGGGCCAGACGACGTCCGTGGTCTCTTGGAAAGACTCTAACCCTTTCCCATTTCCTTATATAAGGGACTTCAAGGAGTCAGTTCATTTCAGAAAGAAATGTCTGTAAAATATGCAGATTAGAGCCAGCCCTGCAGGGGACTTTTTTCTAGCATCACAATAAGCTTTCACTGGTAAGAAAACAATGTTTCCATTTCCTTGGACTCCGTCTTATTGGAAACACAGCTTAAAAATTGTTTCTGATCGCCAAGGAGTTCCCAGGTGCTCAATGACTTACCAGGGTAATGAACAGCTGAATTTTGGGAAGCTATTATGTGAGATGTTACCCTACCACCTACCTCTGCTTTGAGAATCAAAGGGAACAACTTAGCCTGGGCAGAACTGGGAAAAAGCATAGGTTGTGAAGTCTGACAACCTGAGTGTGAACCACAGTTCTGCTGTCAATAGTCACAGAATCTTTGGACAAATTGCTTATCTATTTGAGCATCGAGGTACTTATCTGCAAAGTGGGTATAATGTATATCTTTCAAGGTAAGAATTACGTAGGCAAGGTAAGAATGTATTAGTTATCTATTACTGCATAGCAAATTACTCCCCTCAAAAAAGAATGTCTTGGCTTAAAACAACACGTATGGTCTCACAGTTTCTGTGGGTGAGGAATCTGGGCATGGCTTAGCTGGGTCCTTTGGTTCAGGGTCTGCCCCAAGAGGCGTCAGCCCGGGCTGTGGTCTCATTTCGAGGCTCAGCTGAGGAAGATCTGCTTCCAGGCCTCTCCTCAAGTGTTGGCAGGACTCAGTTCCTCGGGGGCTCTTGGACTGAGTCCTCCCTCAGTGCCTGGTGTGGGGCCTCTCCACAGGGGACCTCACAACATGGCAAGAAGAGTCAGAGCAGGAGAGAAACAGCAAGGCAGAAGTCCCCATCTTTTATCTTGGAAGTGACAAACCTTTTGCTGTGCTCTCCTGGTGAGAAGCACATTACTAGTTCTAGCCCACATTCACAGGGAGGGGATTACACATGGGTGTGCATGTCAGGAAGTGAGGACAGTTAGGAGCCATGTTATTTAAAGATTCTCAGTAAATAATAACTATTATTATGACTAAACTTGAAAAGCAATGTCCACCACAGAAACAGAAGAAATCTAGTGGATGTACGAGGGTCAGGAAATTTAACAATCATATGACACTATAGGTATATAAAAGAGGTTGAGTCTAACCAATGCTAGGTTTTCCAAAGACTACATTTGAAATACAGATTTGAAAACACGTTACCAAATAACAATGCTTGGACATGAGAGTTAAAAGGCACTCATTTCCCCTACATAATACTTTATCATCTATCTGACTCCCTTACTAATTATTTTAGGATGTCTATGTTTTTATGGGAATGCAGATAAAAATACGCATCTTGACTTTCTCATTTAACAGTATTATAAAGGTCTTCAATCCTGCCGTACGGTCCTTATAATTAGCACTTGCCCAGCTACGTAACAGTAGATAAATGTAAGAGCCAGAGTTTACTTAATCATTCCCGTATTCTGTGACACGTAAGTTCCTTCTTCACTGTTTTGCCATTAAAAGCAATGCTGTGATTGAGTTTCTTTTGTGTGGCAAGTTTATTTCCCCATAATTTGAATTCTGTCCTTAGGAAAAAGCCTCAGAAAAGCAATTAGAAGACACATATTTTAATGGCTCTGTCAGGTTTTTATCCAAATGAGAAGACATCCTTGGTTTTATACAGAAGCAAACACAGCTCCATCAGCTGCAGACTGCATCTCTCAAAGGCACACACCGTAGCGGGTGTCTCGTGTTTGTTTAAACCACGGCATTTAGCCCATATGCAACATGGAGTGAGTGTTGTGGACTGAATGAATAAACGGAACTATTTACAACTCTGAGACTTTTGGAAAAATATTTAGACTGGATCTATTGAAATTCTTTTTTCAATCAAGAAAAGTATAATGGTATTTCCACTTAGAAATCATTGAGACATGCAGAGGATCGGGCCGTTTCCTAATCTTACTGAATCCCCGCAGCACCCCCTACACTTCATGTTCCACACAGCTGCAGACTGAAATGCTGAAGGCACCAATCAGATTATTCCACACCTTTGGTCCCAGTGGACATCTGTTGGCCCCCATCATTTGAAAAGCAAAAACCAAAAAACAGTAAGTCCTCTTTTCTGGGGAGAATACGAGCACTAGGGAAATATCTGTTTCAGTGGAGACAGCATTTCCACCAAATACCAGGAATCATGGGAATTTCCATGAAGGTAGTTCAGCCTGGGTGATGAGTCATTTTAGCCAAACCATGAGTCACAGTGATATAGCATTTAGGTAAACGGGGCACAAGTGACACTCAAAAATAATTTTATTTGTCCAGATTTACTCTCAGTGATGTGCCCTGCCACTCCACTCTATATCATGTAACTCTTGGAATTTCACAGTACCCTCCTCCCCCTACCCTTTTCAAAAAAGAAATTTTAGTGTATTTATTTCAGGAGCTTTCAGCCTCATAGTTTAGGCCCAGGACACCAAATCGCTGGTACAGATCAGAGTGTGAGAGTGACACAACCAGAATGTATTTGCACCCAATGTCCAGAAACCATTTCAGCTTCAGCCACCAACTTAAACCACAGCGCCGCCTTGTGGGCATCTGGTGGCTTAGCTGTGCAGGCCGCCGTTATTTTTCCGGCCGGACCTCATCACTCCTGTGGACGTCTCACCTAACCAGAGCCTCCATTTTTTTCCTCTCTCAGGTGAAGGAGGCCATGCAGCGGATCCACGACCGAGGGAACATTGGCAAGTTAATTCTGGATGTAGAGAAGACTCCGACTCCACTGGTGAGTCAAAAGCAGGGGGACCCACTCAGCTCAACACAAGAGGGACTTAGGAGGTGCAGGCACAGGGAGGGCAGAGGGAAATACAGGCAGCTCAGGGGCTGGTGGAGGAGACGGGCAGTAAAGTCACGACTGCGCAAAAGTGGGGTTAGTTACAAACTCAGAAAAATGCTGCGAAAGGAAGGAAAATGTTTCAGCGAGAACATCTCCACAGCAACCTGAGGGCAGGCTGGAAAGGACAGAAATGATGGACCTGTGTCTATCCTGAGTACTATGTCCCGGCTGCCACAAGCAGGCGGGATTCCTGGTAAAGTCCAATCAGTTCCCACTCTCATACTCCACAGACGGACGCCCACTGCTTCTGAGATGCCTCCTGACGATTCCACTGATTTTGTTAGCTTTGACCAGGACGAGACTTTTACGTAGCCAGGAATCTCACCAGCAGCGAAGCACGTCAAACGCACATCCCAGATATTCGTGCAAGAGCTGCTTGAGGGGGGCTATGTCATGTGGTGGTCAACACACAGTCACCAGACTGCATGGATCAGAGCCCAGCTCTGTACCCCTGTGTGTGACTTGGGCAATTACTCTCCACTCCAGCTTCAGTCCCCCTGTCTATTAACTGGAGACTTACAAACCCTCACAAGTCAATTACAATGATATGCTAAAACATGTGCTCATACACACTAAGTTCTAGGAAGGGTTTAAACAGGCAAAATACTTAGGGAGGTTTTTGTTTTCTCTCATGTTTAGTCTCGGAGCTGCATCCGTCATTTTTAAAAGAGAAAGAACTAAAACTGCTTGCATGTTTTAGTCCAACGTGTGCAGTTTTAAAGGTGTTTTTCTTTGGCTTTTATAGCCACAATGCAGTTTAGGTATGAGGGCCACTTCACTCAGTGAAGGATGGGTTAATGAGAAGGCATTTACAATGCGTAGGTGACTGACAACATCATGCATACAGTTTACTGAATGCTTACTAAGTTCTGGGACTGTGCCAGCAATCACGTGAAGGCAGGTGAGGGGACCCAGCTAGAGCGGAGAAGGAGGCTGGACCCCCGGGTCTGCTGTACACCTACATTATGTTCCTTAAACACGTGACTAAGTCTGCTTCAGCCCCATCAGTGTAAGGCAGACAGGTCTAGAGACATCCCGGGCTGCTTACTGCTTTCAAGCCAGATACATAGCTGGCAATGGGTCCCACCCTTTTCCGTTACAGATGAGGTCCTGCTGGGCCCTGGGGTTGGCAGGGAGGCCTGTCTGACCACAGTAGGGGGCTGAGGGGGGTGGTTCTCATCAGAGCTGAACAGCCCACCTTTCATGGGGACAGCTCAAAACCTGCCTTGGCATATGTCATTGTCCTTGTTCCCGAATCTCAGGGAGGACTTTTACCCCGGGACCCAAAGAAACATAAGAGATGGTGGAGAATGGGCCAGGTATTTGGAGTGTCTCTGGTGGGTGGAGGCCACAGCCCACCTGGACGGACAATGAGGCTCAAAGCAGTCATCTCCCAGATTCCAAATACTGGCAGCTCAAATCCTTATCCCAGAGTCTGCTTCATGACACAGCCGGTGCCACACTGCCTTCCTGGCTCTTGGCCCATAAAGAAGTCCTGCCAAGTGGCTTCCTCAGACGCTTGGACAAGGAGGGGGTTAGGTTGCAGAGCGCTCTCACGAGTCCTCTCTCTGATTACAGATGGCCAATGACAGCACAGAGACCAGCGAGGCGGGAGAAGAGGAGGAGGACCATGAGGGTGACAGCGAGAACAAGGAGCGAATGCCCTTCATCCAGTAACCCGGGACGCCCGCGGAAGGAGGCAGGGTGCTGTGGAAGAAGAGGGCCCGTGGAGAGCGCTCTCCTGTGCCCCCGTGAACAAATGCCGTAGTCCAGTGCGTGTCGTGTTTGTCTGCAGTCAGCTGAGCTATAAAGCTGTTGATCACTGTTGTTGTTTGAAATTAAGTGCCAACCCCACTCCATGCAGTATTATGTCCCTGTCCCCCAACTCCCATCTGTGTATGAAACTTTCCCCTCTCCCCTGTTTCAAAACCATTCACTTTGGGTCCTTCTTGACAGTTCTAGAACAGCCTTGCAAATTCATACGAGCCCACAGGCCCCCCCCACCCCCCCGCCTAAGAGGCTGGATGTGGCCAAGGACAAGTTTGGATTGAAAGGTGTTATCACAGAGCGCTCCCCACATCCTGGACTTCTTCAGGCCAATGACACTTTTCGCTGCCAGTCACCTGTGCTTCTGACAGGAGCACTTGCCAATTTGGCTGGCAGAAGGAGGGTAGGCCAGGAGATGTTTTCATGACCCCATAAATTTAGGATCTCCCCAAATAATGCTTTCCCTCTCCTCAAAGAAGCAACCGCCTCCTCACACGCATTCACTCGTTTCATGGTCGAAAGGCTGAACTACTCTCCTCTCACCCTCTGATGCTTGATTCTTTCACTGGGTCTTATCCACAAACACAGGGAAACGGTTGTGAGTTTTTTCAGGATAGAAGATGGCTCGACAGCATGAGTTTGAGGACCAGCCACAGAGATTTTCCCTCTGAAACGGCATCTCACAAGCAAAATCCTCTTCCTCTCCCCCAGCGCCCCTGCCACATCAGTTTGGCTTTGAATGCTGAGAACGCTCACCGCGTGTGGGACTACGCCCGCGGTCATTACTGCACGCGCCCCTGTCTGCACACGTCCCGTGGGCACTGCTGACTGCACTGCATGCATTTCCTAGGAGCGGGCAGCCAGCTTTACTGTGGACTCCCCGCCAGGAAGACTTCCTGGAAGGCCGCATTCGGGGAAGAAAACCCATGAGTATCTTAGTACTTGCCAAAGCACGTCTGAGCACGTAACAAACTCTAGAGATACAAAGACTGGTGTTCGGTGTCAGATGCCAAATGTGCAGTCCCTCTCCTCTGAAACATAAAATTATGGTGCAGATTCTTTGCAGGGCCCCTGCATTTGAGGATTTGGGGGCCAAGCACTTGACGGTACACCCTTGTCCATTTTTCCAGCTCCTAAACTTCTGAGGAGCCCTGCCCCCCTGTCCCACCCTGCTTGACAGGGCTGCAGGTCGACAGTTCCCCTGCAGGAGGAGAAGAAGGCTCCATGTCTCCACAAGGGGCTCCTGGTCCCCTCCCCCTAATCCTTCTGGTCCAAAAGGTTCACTCAGTATCACTCACAAACCAAGCCGGAGACACAAAAAGCCCATGTGATTAGCACCCCAACTTACTTTACATTCTGGAAGACATGGGGGGTTCCCACATTGCCAGATCTCTCCACCAATGAGCCTTAGGGTAGACCCAACTCTTCCCCAAAGTGACGGGAGGGAGTGAATGCTTTTCAGCCATTACCCGTTTTATTTCCAAAGTCCTTTTGTAACCAGTGCCACCTCATTAACCACGTTCTTCCTTTCCCCTACCCTACGCTTGTGATGATGGCTGATTTATGCCAAATGTTCTTCTGAAGGGAGTTTCTTCTGGTAGTGAGTGTGCCTGGGAAAAACGGAGATGAGAAGGGGTGCTGCCTGCCAGCTGATGCGCAGGGACGAGAGTGCCCCAGGGAGGACAAGAGCCTCTTCTCTACTGGCAGTCCAGTTCTGGGCCACCTGGAGAGAGCACATGGAGGCTTTATGCCTCGAACACCTTTGCCAAACGCTGTCTTATTGGTCACAGTTCTCCCAGGAGCAAGCTGACCGTGGATTCTTAAGAAGAACCACTACCCAAGTGATACTCCTGGTGAGTCAGACAGAAATGGCTTTTCTAGGGCTGGGGGAACCAAGAGCCACTGGCTGCATCAGGGCTCTCCTCGGCCAGGTGAGTGGGGACTCTGCATTCAGAACCCAGATGGCCTTGGTTATGTCCAGAGGAGAAACAGAAAGTCGTTCCTCGCCAAATCGATTTTTTCCAACTAGTAGCACGGTTACTACAATAATCACAAATAATACCAGTCAGTTATAGAAAATCCTTTATCGTCTCCTCAGAATACAGAATGAGAAGAAGAAAAAAAAAAACGAACTAGAGTTTGACCAATAAGATCAATTTATGCCACTAGGAATGGAAAGAGAGTATCAAAGCTAACTGATCAGCGCACTCTCATCTGAAGCGCCTTCTTTCCCATCATGTGATTATCTTTCCGAAGGTCTCAGTTTGCCTTAAAGGAACTGTGAAGGCTTCTCTGTAATTTAAGCTTGATTGGAGTGAACTGAAGCATTGTCTAATGTATCTGTGGCTTTAGAGCTTTTGTTATATTGTGCCTACAAAGCAAATTATGTTTACACAAAAATATAAATAAAGTATTCAGCATAGCATAACCTCGCCTGGCTTCAGTTACTCCACACAAGTAGTTGTTAGAAAAGCTGCCTCCTCGCTGCCACTGGAATGTAAGGAATAGGTGAGTAACAAAAGGAAAAATAAAAATACATGTGATAGAAGAATCTCCAGGTGAGGAACTGAAGACTATAAAGAAAAAAATGGGTTGAGATGAGACAACCCTTTAAAAAGACATTCAAGTTCCCTCAAGCAAGAAAGTAAAACCATTGAATAAAACAACGACTAAAGACATCATATAATAATAATGATAATAATACTAATGATAACAATAGTAATGATATTTATAAGGCACCTACTATGTTTAAAGAGCTATGTATGTATTAACTTCCTAACCTTCCCAACAGCCCTGAGAGGTAAGGTTTATCATTCACCCATTTCATAGGTGACAAGGCTGACACGTACGGGGGGTTTTGGACTTGCAGGTACGTGACGGTGCCAGGCTATGTGAAGCCGGCTAAAATGCATGCTCTTAACTGCGCTAGCATGCTCTCTTGCTTGAAATAAGATGAAAATACGATGCATTTCAAATTACCAGAAACTCTTCAGGGATTCTGTTTCCTCTGATTTCAAGGATATGTTTGTAAATTTATTTTGCTTTGTAGCAAATAATGCGCATATCGAGGATCCCTTTTTTTTCCCTCCCTCCAAGAGTTCAGCAAAGTACTGATTTTAAGCACATGCATCTCAACCATTTTCATTTTTATGATCATTTTATGATACACAAAAGTAAATCTCCAAGGGCTACGATTTCACAAAAGAAGAATTTGTGGTTAAGGGGGCTTTACTTTGTGTATCATATTTCTCAGCTGGAAGGAAAAAAAAAGATGATCTTCTTTCATGTCACAGATATACAAGGGCTGTCCGGAACAAATCCTGCCATAAATGCCTCTATTTTTCATATTATCTGGCTGGATACTTTCCGGACGGCCCTCGTAAACCTGAATTTACAATGTAGAAAAGTTAGTCACATTGTCAGTGGCATGCTTACAAAGCCACTGCACCAAGGATGTTCTTCTGTCTTCTCATTTAGTGCTCACGTACTCCATGTGGATCTCACGGCCTCACAAAGCCAGCACTGCTGGACGGTCACTGTTAAACACAGGCCAGCAACAGAAACGGGAATCTAAACTAGGCTGGTAATAAAGGGAGACCTCTCAAAAGCCATTTAGGCTTTGAGGCATTCCACGAACTACACTCCACTCTTGCTAACCACCCCCCCGCCTCCAGGTACCCTGTTAACTCAACACCTCCCCTTCTTTTCTGCCTCCGTTTTGTCAAGTGGTCTCTTCACTTAGAGAGTGCAGTTTCTGCTCAGAAGAGACAGCCAAATGCCTCTCTGTCTGACCATGACACTTCATGGGGATCTCCCTGCCAGATTGCAGGCCTCTTCTTAATTTGGGGCCAGAAAATCTGGGGGCACTGTGTTAAATAAAACCACATGTTTATTTAACACACTTAATGAACAATTACCAGGTGCAGGACCCTGTTCTGGGTTCTAGAAATAGAAAGAAAATAAGACATAGACCTTTCCTCAAGGAACTACACTATCCAAAAACAATATATGTGAACCACACAGAAAGTTAAATGTTCTTGTAGTCACATTTGAAAAGGTAAAGAAAAACAAGAAAATTGAACTTAACAATATTTTTACTTAACCCAATAGATACAGAATGTTATTATTCTAACATATCGTTAATATGAAAATCATTAATATTTTACATTCTATTTTCCATACAAAGACTTCAAAATCCAGTGTGCATTTTATGCTCACAGCACACATCTCAGTTTGGACTAGACACACACTTCAAATGCTCAGTAGCACCTGAGACAGGTGGCTTCCATTCGGGATGGGTAGGGCCAGAGGAAAGGCAGAAATGGGCACCAATGTATGCAACCCGACTCCAGTGAGGGGAGGTTAGAGGGCGGAGTGGGGCATGAAGGAAAGAGGTGCACGCTGTGACGGAGCAGGTGGCAGAGACAGCGTACGTGACGGTGACGTTGGAGTGAAGTCTCTTAAGATGAGGGTGTGCGCTTCATGAGAGTAACACCCTTAGAGCACGCAGCAAGCACAGTGCCTGGTGCTGAGTCAGCACTCCATAGATAAACATTCCCTTCCTTTCCCTACTCCTGTTTGCCAGTGCTGGGAGGAATGAGATCCTTGGGAAATTCTCGGGAGCTTTCCTCCTTGTTTTTTTGTTTTTGTTTTTGTTTATTTAACAACAGAGAATATGTAGATCTCAGTATTTTTGATTCATAAGAGAAAAGATAAGTTGTTATGAACTGAATGTCTGTGTATGCTCCCCCCACCCCCCATTCATAGGTTGAAACCCTACCACCCACCATGTGATTGCATTAGAAGGTGGGCCTTTGGAGGGTAATCAGGGTTAGATGAGGTCTAATGGAATGAGTGCCCCTACAAGAGGTGAGAGAGCAACCCAACAGTCTGCAACCCAGAAGAAGGCTATCATGAGAATCTGACCATGCTTGACACCCTGACTTTGTACTTCCAATCTGCAAACTATGATAAATAAATGTTCGTTGCTGAAAAGCCCCCCAGTCTATGACACCTTGTTACAGCAGCCTGGGCTGTCTAAAGCCTAAATGCTTTTGCATTCTCTGCCATGAGCAGAATGAGCAGAGCTCCTGTTACCAGGCACTCAAAGACGCTGGGAAGGATGAGTGATTCAGATCGACACCCAAACACCCAAACACCCAAACAAAGAAGTGACTCAGGGAGCCACAGAAACCTCATCACGCCACAAGCAGATGCACCCACACATGGGCCGGGATTTGGGGTCTTGCAAATCAGGGATCAAATGTAGGCGACTCGCTCGGCATTTGAGCTTTCCCTTACTAACATGGGGATGATCATGTTGTCTATTTCCTAGAATTGTTATGAAGATCAAATGCAACAGTGTATGTGCAACCAGTCCAGAAACCAGATGGTGAACGCTTTCAAAACAAGGCTGTTTTCATTCATTCTACAAACAGTGATCGAATACCTACCATGTTCCTGACACCACATTTTTAGTGTCTTAGCAGGAAAGATAAGCATACATAGCTTCTGCCACCCAGGAGCTTCAAGCTTAATGATGTGATAAGAATAAGCTTTATATTTCTTGTGCAAATGGCAATTTATTTATAAAGCCTGTCCTGGAATTTGAGCTTATGTGGGTGGAATGGTAAAAAGTGGTGTGATTGCTGAAAACTGTCCTTGAGGAGTAGTTGAAGAGAGTTGTCTAGGAGATGTAACTATCTTTAGGCAGTGGGGAAGCATAAGGTAGGTTCACAGAATGGTGCATTTAGCAACTGAGTGCATCAAGAGAAGAAATAGAAGATTAAGAAGACTGGATTGTAGAAATCCATGAATGTCCCTCTAAGCATTCTGGCTTTTGTATTAAAGCAAAGGGATTAATCAGGGGGTTAGTGGAGGATGTAAGAGAAGACCATGAGAAATCTTCCCAAAATGAACATTGCCATTTCACTTCATCCAGTTTAGGGAGGTGGAACAGATAGGTGGGCCACACTGGAATAAGAGGATTTGGGCTCAGCTTCCAAGGTGCACTCGTTGTCTATGTGATCATGAGTTAAGGTGGCCGCTAGAAAGGCATGAGTGGGAGGAAAGGGACACCTCTGCCTTTTAGGAGTGGGGAAACAAGGAGGGCTTGGTGGTGAGTACTTTTCCTGGGGAGCTGGAATGCTTGCCCATGGCAGATCCCAAGAAAGAAAAAGAATCACCGCCTATCAGAGCTGAGAGTCAAAACTAACACAAGTTTACCAGGCAAGGGCACACTGCCTGATGTGCCTAGAAGCCAATACTATGGCACTGGCTTCTGAGAAAATAATAAAAGCTTTTACTGCGAGAGCAGCGGGTAAGGAGACAGGAGGCTAGGCTCCAATCTGTCTCCCCAGTCCAGGGTTCAGTCAAGATTTAAGGGGCTTGTGCAGCAAAACTTTCTGGAGATCAGAGCCTCCACCTGTGAAAGCGTTGGGCACTGAGGCACTGGTCATGTCCTGGCCCTTTGGTTTTATGGGGGGAAGCAGTGAAGGGCTCACAAGTGCTACTCATAAGTGGTGTGCCCAAGGTTTAAACTTTGGTTCCGGGTCTTGTTAGAAACAGGATAGAGCTGGTTTGAATGAGTTAGGTAAGGTTACAATAGGGTAATGACCCACATGACATGTTCACAAATAGTTAATATTCATAAAGATTGGAATCATTCTCAGAAAACTGGCCCAGTTTAGAGTTCAGAGGTTTCCACAGAGTGAATCGAAACAAGACAAACCACGAAAACAAAACATTTATTGAGGATTTGCTATTTGCCAGAAATTTTACACATACCCTCACTGAACCAAAACAATACCCGACATTGTCCCCTTACAGATAAGGACACTAGTTTCAGAGAGAGTAGGTGGCATGTTCATGTTTACCTATCTAGAAAGTAGAGGAGTATCCTGTCTAGATCCCAGGTCTCCACTTGGCAGAAAGAATTCTTCTCCTACCTCCCTAAGCTCCCTCCCCATCCCTCCATTCCCCAAGGAAAAAAAGACCTTCCTCTCCACTAGCTCGGCTGTGAATCAGGGTGCTCTCAGGAAGGCTCTGATTAGTTCAGCTTGAGTCACATGTCCATTCTAAACCAATCATCACTGAAGCAGAGGGATGGCTATTCTGATTGACTACTCTGGGTCATGTGACCACCCCTGTGACTGGTCATGGTAGGGAGCTGGCAACCTGATTGACAACCCTAGAGAACCACAAGAAGTGATAGAATCTTGCAGGAAGTTCACTAGAGCTATGGCATATTGAGTACTCCTAGGGCACCAGATACTGTTTTATGCTCCTCTAGCAGTCACCACGATGCCCCACCATATACTGTCCTGGTACACCAGAGTCCACCCATAGCTGTAGACAGTTACTGGCATGCTGACAGCTTCCCACCTCAAGCCCCTGCATTTGTCTTTCTTCTTCTATGCCTGCAGGCTGACTGCAGTACCACAGGGCACAAGTGCACAAAGGTAATCCAGAATTAGTGCGGTGAGGAGTGGGGGGGTAACACCCACAGAGGCCGCCTCAAACATGGAGGATGGAGCCAGTGGGTAAATGCCCAGATTCTTTCTTTTGGTGTCATAATTCTGAGGTGTGTTCCCTGTATCTCAAGAGTCCCCCGGTGGGGTCGAGCCTAACTTACTCTTTATGAGCACATCCCTATCGGCGTTTCTTCTTTCTGTATCTCATTCTCCCCACTCCCCACTCCTGCTTCTTGATGCTACCTCCAAATATACTACCTGAAACCAAACTCTTATCTTGGAGTTTACTTTGGGGGAACCTAAATGAAAAATTGCATTTTTCACGTATTAACTTGCCAAATACTCATAACAACACTATAAAGTATCTCCATTTCACTGGTGATGAAATGAAGCTCAGAAAAGTTAAATAAAATGCCTAAAACTACACATAGCAAGTGAGATTCCAGAACTGGGCTGAGAAATCAAATTAAGCTCTCTGTAATGCCCAAGTCATTGAAAACACACACTACCACTTAACAAGCTGGAAAAAGTTATTCAAAAGCTAAGCTAGAGTCAATTAAAATGACTTCTGGGGCCAGCACTTCTCAGTTTTTCAAAAGCCTGCCCAGGGAGTGAGAAGGGATTATTACTGTGTTTTCCGGACTCTGGAGAATTCTGTCCAAGGCCAGCAGGAGGGGGTCCAGCAGCCCTGATGAGTTAAAGGGCTACGCTGTGAAAAAGGGAATCAGACCAACACACACAATCACAATGCATTTGATCTCTTCACCCTTTGCAAAAACAAGCATAAATACCTATTCAGAGAGTCAAGGCTAAAGCTCAGGTTGGCCACGGATGTTAAGAGCTGGTCTGACTACCGTCTTTGTTTAGGGACAGAAGTTTGGATTTCCAATGATCCTTTGGGATTAATCACTCAGCAAGGTAGAAAGTCAGTGCACCATCAAATTGACACTTAAGAGTATTTATTAACTCCACGAATTAAGAATATATTAAAGTTCCCATTCTCACTCAGGATCAATTGCTCTATCTATCTATCTATCTATCTATCTATCTATCTCTGCTAAGGCAAATATTATTAAGGAGATGAAATTTAATTTCACAAATATTTACAAAGTTTTGGCTATGTGTGTGGCCCTGTTTTACATGTTATAAAAGATTACATGTTATATAAGAGATAAATCCAGCCTGATCATACTGGTGAAGAGCTCACTCTCTAGAAAATAGAGAGACTGAGTAATCTCCAGAAAAAGGTCAATAGCCTAAAAGGGAGAGATCCATGGGGCTCTAGGGTACAAAACTGGGAGAGGCGTCATTTGGATGAAGGATACGACAGGCTCTATGGAGTGGAAGTGGGATGGACACCTGAAGTTCTGCCTGTCAAGAATTGACTGTACCCTACTTACAGCTCAGTGGTCAAAAGCAGGACTCTGAAGATAGATAGATGGCCTGA
Source organism: Lyroderma lyra (assembly GCA_004026885.1). Classification (NCBI taxonomy): domain Eukaryota; kingdom Metazoa; phylum Chordata; class Mammalia; order Chiroptera; family Megadermatidae; genus Lyroderma; species Lyroderma lyra. Next base: position 52,148 of record PVJL010009501.1, read on the forward strand.
ATTTGAATCCTCACTCTTATAGCTACCAGCTGCGTGACCTTGAACAAGTTATTTAATCTCTAGGCCTTTGTTGCCTCCTCTGTAAAGGGGGACAACATTAAATGTTATCAGGTTGTGCTCTATAGCAAATGAACCGATAGATGTAAAGTGTTTAAATGAATGCCTAACACATCATAAGCACTTATAAATGTGAGGTTCTTTGTCAACTGCACCTGATTCTCCTTTGGGGAATGACCCCACCCATTGTAGGCTGTGTTGGAGTCCTGTGAATAAACGTGCTCTGCCCTCCTCTAGCCAAATGGGACTCATGACCCAGGGAAGGCAAAATGGATGCTGTCCTACGAATATGAAGCTTAAGGAGGGAGATGAAAATACAGAAGTGAATGGAACCCCTCCATCCTGATGGTGGTGCCTAAAAAAGACTCCCATGATTCCCTGTTACCCAAATTCCCAAAGCTGCCTATGTTTCTATATTTTTCCAATCCTAGATCTTCAGGTGTGTCTTAGATTCTGTGAGCAATCCATACATACAGCTTAAGTTAGCCAGGCCTGATTTCGATTGCACACAACTAAAGAACCCTACCTAATATAACAGGGCCTCCGAACTGGGCCTTGAATAACTTGGTAGGGTTGTTACTGGGAGAGTTCCTTTTCCTGGTTGTGTCCATATACATAACACCTTTACTTCCCAAAGGAAGGTTAGGACGTGCAGCCTGGCAACAGATGATTATTGCACATCGGGAAGAAGAAGTAGTGAGAGAAACAGAGCGAGCATGCCAACACAGGCATTTCAAACACCTTCTAAGTTTTTAATTGGGACCCAATGATCAAATATCCAAAATATGAAACAAAGTAAGGCCAACATGCCCTCAATAGGAGAGCAGTATTTTACAAGTTTCAGAGAACCTTGAGGCCAGTTTCTTGTTAATAAAAAAGAGATTAGCAAGTTTGAGAAAGATTTTAAATGGCATACCAACATCAAATTAAAACTGTCTCCTTGGCACCAGGATGAGGATTTAAAGGGAATTGGAAGGGGGAATAGCCTTGTCACTGTGCAATCCGGATTCTTTAATGTATGTGCCCCCGTGGTACGAGTATCAAACTTTAGAGAAGGCTGCTCTCAGGAAGACAAAGCTTGTAGGAGCTTTGATCTGCTGAACAGCTGGAAGCCTGGTGGTGGGTTGGGGTGGGGGGTGTCACTGGAGTCCAGGGTGTCTGACTTTTCTGTTAGTGCGTGGCGGAGAACATATGCCCGGTGCATAGAATTTAACACCCAGGTTTCCTTTGTAAGAAATCCACTTCGTTCACAACAGTTTTCAAACAGAGCTTGCTTCTGGGTGGTGACAATATTTTCTCCAGCCAGGCATTTTAATTTAAAGACTGGCTAAAGCCAACTTCAACAATGAATCATCGAGAGGAGTTTTGTTTTCTCCACCCCAGGAAACTCCGATGGAAAGACAAATCGTCTGTCAGCCACTTTGACAGCCCATTTCTAGCTGCCAAGCTCCTGCAGTCCCAAAATTGGGACAGAATCCCCCAAACAGCCCCCTAAATTAGTTTGAAAGGGCTAAATGTTAGTGGTAGCAGAGAGTGCTGGAAAGGAGACCACAGCCACGTCCACGTATGTCTAACTGTGGCGGTAGGGGGAGTCTTAGGCATCTCCAGCATCATCCCCGATAATATTTATCACTTAGCACAGGATGGGACCCCGTTAAGCACCCTGCACAGATTATTTCATTTAATCCTCTCACAACACGCTCTCACTTTACAGATGAAGAAACCAAGGCTAAGAGAAGTTTAGTAACGCCCTGGTCCCACGGCCAGCTACGCGAGGCCAGGATTCAGCCCCAGGCCGCCTGCTTCCCAGGGCCCTGCCCTCAACCACCGCCAACGCTACATCGTGCTGCTCCACGGAAAACAAACAAGGCACCCAGGTTGCCAGGTGCAATACAGGACACCCAGTTAAACCGCAGTTCAGACAAACACTTAATACCTTTTTAGCATATGTATGTCCCAAATATTGTAGGAGATATACTAAAACATTATTTCTTGTTTACCTGATATTCAAATGTAGCTGGGCATCTGTCCTGTCTTTTGATTTGCTCATCTGGAAACCCAAACCCACAACTCCTGGCTTAATGATTAGGCTATGGGCTCAAGGATACCAGTGGGACCGAGATCTTCTGGAAACTTTCACAAACATCGACATGTCCAGTGCTCTTCCAGTCATTTTAAAACTTTTTTGGGGGTGGGGTGGGGGGTGGTATACGAGTTCCAGCAAGATATCAAAGAGTCCTACATATAATTATTATAAGGTGTGCCTATAGGCTGACCCTGCACTGCTGGGTCTGATGGGTGAGACAGTAGCCGGAGCCTCAAGCCTCACACTCCAGATGAGCCCTGGGCCTGGCTTTGTCACCCATGTGACACTGCCTTCCCTTTCTGAGCCTCAACCCTGGCATGTGCAGAGTGAGAGCCCTGCCCTAGGGTGGGGGGTGGGGTTCTCAAAGTGTGTCCCCAGGCTGCACCAGAACCCCCAGAGAACTTTTCAAACAGGTAGATTCTTGGCTCCCATGACAAACCAACTGAAACAGAAGTTTCAGGGGAAGAGTCAGGAACACTGCATTGAACAAGATCGCCAGTGGATTCTGATGCATCCTCAAGTGTAAGACCGACAAGACTAAGGAACCTTGAAAACATTACACTAACTGAAAGGAGCAAAACACAAAGGGCCACACAGTGGCCAATTCCATTCACGTAAAATGTCCGTAATGGACAAACCTATAAAAATGAAAAGTAGATCGGGGCATGGGGGGAGGGGGGAAGGAGGAGTGACTGCTTAATGAGTGTGGAGTTTTCTTCTGGGTAATAAGAATGTTCTGGAATTTAATAGGAATGATGGTTGAACAGCCTTGTGGATAGACTAAAAACTGCTGAATTTCACACTTTAAAATAGCAAATTTTATTACATGTGAACTGTATCTTTAAAATGGTAAGTGCTATGATATGCGAATTATATCTCAATTTAAGAATATACTAATACACTGAAAATGATAATTAAAAAAACAATCTAGATGACCCTAGATCACGGTTCCCCACAGTGTGCCCCCAGGATTCTCTGAGAAAAGCCTCCATGGGAACTGAGTGCTCGAGCCCCTCCCAGAAGATCACGAGCAACTACTAGCAGGGAAGGGCTCTGTCATTAAAAGGAGGAACATCTTTAGCCCAGCAATTCCTACATTTACCTTCATCCTAAGGGACACATGACTAACTTTTCATGACACGGCCATACACAGGCAGAAATATATACGAGGGCTGTTCAGAAAGTATCCAGCCATGTAATATGAAAAGTAGAGGCATTTATGGCTGGATGTTTTCCAGACAGCCCTCCTGTGTGTGTGTGTGTGTGTGTGTGTGTGTGTGTGTGTGTGTCTTCATTTTCCCAGTCCACAGTCCATCTGCATACTTGATGTACAGACTTGAGGGTCTCTGGTGTTACTATGCACATAATAAACACACACACACAAGTGTGTGTGTGTGTGTGTGTGTGTGTGTGTGTGTGTGTGAGAGAGAGAGAGAGACAGACAGACAGACAGACAGATTGGAGGCTGCTGGGGCATCGCTGGGTCTCTGAGAGGGTGGAGAGTCCCAGAACGGCTTCTGAGAAAGCCTACGGGTGCAGTTCTCCTACTTCAGTTGCACACGAGAATCACGGGGAGCTTGTTAAAAGCCAATGCACCTACAGACTACAGTATTTCCAGGGGTTCCTGGTTAGGGAGTCTGGTCACTCCTAGGAATCTGCATTTTCATACACGCCTCCCCAGGGGAGTCTGCTGTATTATGAAAAAAGCTGCTTACAGCCAGGCTCCTCTGGCAATGGGAATGAGCTCCGAGGCTGAGCAGTCCAGGTACACCACGCAGTCAGGAGGCCCATTCAGTGCTGGCTCTCTGTAGGTCAGGAGTGCGGGACCTCTCAGGCGTGTATATGTGTACGTTGGTGCGGAGGCAGGAAAAGAGGAAGGGGGGGTGCTTGGCACTTCTGCTTTTGAGACTGTTCATACATTTAAAGAATTTAAAAAATGTTGAATTTACAAAAATATACAGATCTAGAGTTATTATGAATTTTTCATTCCTATGAGTATGTGAATTTCTATGACAATGGAAATAGATTCACTTGTCTTAAGTGTGAGGCCTCTTATAAACAAGGCCTGCTTGCTCTCTGCACCTACCCCACGATAAGCCTTAGACAAGAAGGACACTCAAGGAAGGGTTCCAGTCAGATGTCCCCAGCCCCACTGGGGCCGCTGGGCACCTGAGCTTGGACTGGGCATGATCCTCCTGCCACCTAGTGGTAAGTCAAAGACATGCTCCTGATTTATCTTAACCTCCACTCAGCTCTCCTTCATAGATCCCACAAACCTTTGTCATGCACCTATCATGTTGCCAGGCACTGTGATGGGCTCTAAGAGGAAGTGAGACTCTGTTTACGAACCTGGAAGGAACCCTACCAACCATTTAGGTAAGTCAAGCCACTCCCAGTGGTGAAATTGAGGCCTGGGGACCACA